>LPNX010243753.1:0-47977 GCA_001517045.1 Pseudotsuga menziesii
GACGGATCAACTGATACACTGGAATCAGACTTTGAACAAGTCTGTCAACTGGCGGCTCCTTAGGTAACCCAACTTAAGGCACAAAAAGTTGGATAACAGTATGCAATTAACTATCTAGCAATTTTTTTGGACTCTACAGGCCATATAGCCTATAGGTAACCTATAGGCCTCATAGATTATTTATTTTGTTCCAGTCCTAGTCTCCTACATATGTATTGCACAATACAGTTTGTGCAATTTTAAAATATTCACTCTTATATGGTATATAGTATATACATGAGCAGACTTTAGATATTTTGTCTCTAATGCTTTGGAATCATGGATTAAAATCTTGAAAATGTTGTTTTTTCTTTAAAATTTAAATATTTGATGTATTTTTTAGTAAACCGAGTCATTAAATTCAAATAGGCCGATTTATGACCGATTCATTACCGATTCCGATTCCGATTCCGAGTTGACCCTCGTCCGATTCCGAGTCCGATTTTTAAAACTATGTGCCATACCGCATGTTTGGGTACGCGAGCAGTATGGTCGTTGGGTAATTTACCTTAGCTCTCCGGTTTGGGGGGGGTCGATTTGCAATGTTTGAAGTTTAAAATTTTAAAAATTAATAATTAAAACACTAAAACACATGTTATGTGGACCCTTGCCCCTTACCTAACCCGCGTGGCACTCCATTTCTCACTACTAGTGCTCTGTGCTCACTACTCTAGTGATGGCATGCCCTCCAGCGACAACCTTCTCTTTGACTTCAACGCAGCAGCAGGCTTCGGGGCTTCAACGATACCTTAGTGATGCTGATCACATGATCCTGAGGATGCTAATGACATGGCTTGAGGAAGCCAAATCAGCTATCTTGTTCATTGTTCAATGTTTACTGTTTTGAACTTTCTTTTTCATGTATGGAAATGCCATTAGGCAAATTTTGAATGTAGTATGACAATGAAGTTTGAACTCAGATGTCATGGACATATAATATTTTATGTTATTAATTATATTAATATAACTTAAGTCCTCCAATCTTCCACTTGATATCTACTATGAATCTATGTCATGATTTATCAAATTTATTAGTTTATGTTTCAAATTTTCAATGTGAATGTTCATATGAATCATTGAATTTAGAAATATCAAATATACATGTATGATGTGACTGTGACATGTCTACAGTACCCCCGACATGTTGAAATATTGTAACTTCGAAGAATATTCTACATGCATCTTTTGTGGTCCCCGATGGTCCTACCAGGAGAACCACTTGTATTACTTTGTACCCCGATGCTTCTAATCAGAAGAACTAATAAGAGTCATGAGGTAGTCCCCTCTAATTGTAAAGGTGGGTCATTAGCACCCCAGTGTGGTTACTTGAGCCTACATGTGTAACTCTAGCCTACATGTCGAATGAGTTAATTCAAGTGAACGGATGAATATAAATAGAGGTGTGGTGCTCCTCATTTGAGACACACACTCTCACTTGTGTAGCGCATTAGTGGAGAAGAGAAGAGTAGCTGGAGAAGGAGGAGGATCAGGCTTTGATCTCCTTGCTGGTTTTATCTTTTATCTTTTTGGGGCATCTATATTGAGGAAGCTTTTGCTGGGTTTTTCCCTTCAGGGTTTTCCCAAGATAAATCTGTGTTGTTCTTGTGATTCTGTTTCTTTCAGTGATCCTGCTTATATGCTTTTATTATGAAATGAAATACTGATGTATTAGCTAAGCATATGAAAAGTTAACATGGTATCAGAGCCACCCTGAATAGGACAGCTTTCACAAGGCAAAAATAGCCCTCTCTCTCTCCCCGGAAGAAATTAGGGCTTCTTGCTGAAGAGGAATTTTTGAGTGACCCTGGCATAGGATTGCTCTCCTCATCAAAATCGAAGTTTAGAGACCTAGAACAATATTTTTGGTTGGGTGAAACTCTGGGAAAGTCAAACCCTAGTTTGACCCCGAGCTAGAAAAACCCTAAATACTAAAATAGTTAAGTTTTGGTAAATTCGCTATATCCCGAGATTGGTGAAGGTTCGAGAGCTGAAAATTGCAGAGGCCGAAGATAAAATCCTGATGTACACTGTGTTCAAAATTCAGCCTCAAATTCGCTATAATCTGGGAGATATGATCCCTCCCAGTTAGGGTTCCAACCTCTTCCAGAATTCATCCCTAAACAGGACACCTGGGGAAAATTGCTATAGCTTGGGCTACAGAGGTCCAAATTGAATTCCTGAAGATGTTCCAGAAAGAGCATGGAAATTAATTTTTGTGGTCCGAATTTCAGAACCAGAATAGGAAACAGTGACACGTGGCAAGCCGTACAACTTCGCTGTTCTGAACAGTCCTGTAACAGGTCACCTTGGGAAAAGGATCATAAATCCCAATTGGTGAAACCAATTCTAATAAAACCTGTGGTTTTGGATTAGGGACATGCGAGGTTACCTCAGTGAGAAATTTCAGACATAGAGGAGCAGTAATTTTGGAGATATCACAGAAACAGTGACAGGCATTTCTGCAGAAGAAATTGGAAAACTAGGGCTTCCTGTTCCGGGAGCTTCCCTCCACTGTTTTCAGAAAAGGAGTACATTGGACAGCTCCATTTGAAGAGATCTATCTTTCTATCCAATCAGATCTGAAATATTCCAAGTTTTGAAAATTAGGGTTTCTCTGACAAACCCTAGATCAGCCGGATCCGGAAGCAGGACGGACACCTCAAATCGGTAAGATCTAATCTTTTGCTATTTGCATTTGAGGTTCTCATTTCAAAGTGATCTATCACATCAGCTTGAGGATAAGCTTGGTGAAGTTGACAACTTCCAAGAATGGAAGTATTTGATCTCTCTGAAGAAAATGAATTGGACACCTTCATGAGTAGAGAGGATCCAGTTCCAGAAGGAAATGAGGCTCAAAGCCTTACACAAGAAGAACTTGATCAAGGCCAAGAAGATCGTTGTTGATTAAATCACGGATCAACCTGTACCACAAGTGTCTTCCCTAAAGAAACCAAAGATGTTTGATTCCTTGATCAAGCTATTTGAAGATAAGAACATCTTGAAGCGGTAGTAGAAGAAGCGGAGAATGCAGAAGTGGTGATAGCCACCTTGAATGGTTTCTCAGGATCATAGAATTCATTCATTCAAGGAATGTGTGCCAAAAGGAAGTAATTACTTTCAACAGACTTTGGGAAGAAGAAGAAGCTCGTCTCATAAGAAGAGAAGAAGAAAGATGGAAGCAATTGAAGATCAAGCTCTCACCATTCAAAGAAGATCCCTCAAGCGATGAGGAATATGAAGAACTCAATTCTTAAAGAACCTCTTATCCATCTTATCATTTGGATAAGAAATGATGATTTCATGAATGAAGAAGATGATGAAGCAGAATGATCAAGAAGAAATCTACCCACAAAACAAACAAAAGATAAGTATTCAATTGTCATTTAATGATATTGTTTTGTTATGCATTTGATTATATTCAATTGATGTGTTATGCATGATAGATTGTTTGCATTAACGACTGTATACTACTAATATGCATGTGATGGGTAAGTTGCTCATGGTGCTATACAACTCTCCATTGCTACTTATCTAGAATGAAATCTCTTTGCTGACATATTGGATTAGTGCACAATCTCAATGTTGTCCTGATAGAGATGGAAGGCATCTAGAAAAGTTTCCGTGAGATATGAATGAATGTTGTATTGGCTAAACAGTCGCATGATGCATCAGAATTTGTCGTTATGCATATGTTTTATGAAATAGTTCTAACCATGCAACTGGTTCATTTGAATTGTAGGATAGGTCCTGTACAACCTCCTACAAGAAAAGAAGGATGAGACTTGTTCTGAAGAATAAGTGATGACAATTCAAGAATCACTCCAATAAACATGAATCTAAAGCTCCCAGGGTCAGAGACACCATGACGGAAGAAAGAGCTTCAGAGAGCGGTAGATCCACCTCGAAGGATGAAGACCACCATGGGTACGAAAGATAACTCAATATGAAGAAAAGAATGCTATGAAAGAAGCTATGATCAAAGAATAACAGTTGATCATGGGGAATGATGTATACGATATGATTTCGAGACATAAAGGGAAGTACGTAGTATCTTCCATATGGATATACAAGAACAAGTGTACAAAGCAAAGTTCATGATTTGCCTCAGAAAGAATAGACTATGACATGACATACTCTATTGACAAGTATATATCAAGCATAGAACCACCTGTACAGAATGAAGAAGGAAGATGATACTCCACTTCAGGGGGAGTGACTACAGAAGATATCTAAGTTTGACATGGTACGACATGATGGGCAGCTTCTTGATGAATCGAGACTTTACCAAGAGTAAAGTGGGTTCCAACCTTCAAGGTTGAATGCAGAAGACTAGGATATGTTGATGACCTGACAAGACGAACTCATGAAAGATGTTATGATGAAAGAATACTAGAATGATGTATGGGATATAGTTCCCAAACCAGAAGGAAAGAGTATTACACTTACTCTAGGAAGCAAGGTACACTTCCTTCAGAACTATCATGGTAGTTTCTTCCATGATGAAGTAAAGACAAGCCTCCCTTAATGGTATGATTAAGGAAGAGTTTTACATCGAATAGTCACGAGGATTTGAAGTTGAAGTCAGATGGAACCAAGTATACAAGTTGAAGAAGGCCCTCTATGGCCTAAAGCAATCTCCCAGAGCTTGGTATGGAAGAATAGATAGTTTCCTGTCGAGCATGGGCTTTACCAAGAGTAAAGTTGATCCTAGCCTTTACCTCAAGGTTGTAGAAGATGAACATGTCATCTTGTTATTATATGTGGATGACTTATTCTTGGCAAGGAATGAGAAACAGATTGTGGAAAGCAAGAAGAAACTAGCAGAAGAATTTGAGATGAAAGACCTTGGGTTAATGCATTATTTCCTAGGTCTGGAAGTATGGCAAAGTTCAGAAGGAATCTTTCTCAACCAGGGAAAGTATGCGGTAGAGATATTGAAGAGATTCAATATGTTGGAATGCAAAGTCATGGCCACACCCATGGACTCCAACCTAAAGCGGTTAGCTAATGACTCATCAGAGTTAGTGGATGTGACTCACTACAGACAGATCATTGGGTCATTGATGTACTTAAAAAAAAATAATAATAATACCAGATCAGACATTTGTTTTGTTGTGAACACTGTAAGTCAATATCTTGTTCAACCAAGACGGGTTCACCTAGTAGCTGCAAAACATGTGATGAGATATCTGAAAGGGACTATAGACTTTGGTCTATACTATGATGGTAGCCATGAGTATAGATTGTATGGCTACACAGATGCAGATTGGGCTGGAAGTATCTCAGACAGGAAAAGCACATCAGGTAGATGCTTTTGTTTGGGGTCTGCTATGAGTTCATGGTTTAGCAGGAAACAATCCAGTGTTTCTCTTAGCTCGGCTGAAGTAGAATACATAGCAGATTGCTCTACTAAGTTGTGAAGCCATATGGCTTCGGAAGATGATATCAAGTCTCTTTGACCTGAATATGGATACTACAATGATTCTATGTGATAACCAGATTTGTGATGACAGAGAACCCTGTGTTTCGTTGTAACACATAAAAATCCGGTATTTCTACAAACGAGTGAAGATGCAGATGATGATGTTTTAGTATTTATATACTGTAGATGCAGATGATGGTGATTCAGTATTTCGATACTGAATATAGAGATGATGATGTTTCAGTGTTCCCATACTGAAGATATAGATGATGTTTCAGTATTTACATACTGTAGATGCAGATGATGGTGATTCCGTATTTCTATTCTAAAGATATAGATGATGATGCTTTCAGTATTCACATACTGAAGATACAGAGGGTGATAGTTCATTATTCACATACTGAAGATGTAGATGATGATGGTTTGGATGATGATGTACTGACGAATCCTCTGACTCGAGTAAAGTTCGAACACTTTCGAGACAAGCTTGGTGTTGTTCGGAAAGACCTTCCTCGAAAGGGGGAGTAGTGATGTTGCAGTGGGATTGTATCATCCCTGGGCACTTGCCCTAAAGTGATCCGGAGACCTCGGTCCTCGAGAATGAAGAGGGATTGTATCATCCCGGGACATATGTCCAGAAGTGATCCAGTGATTCGGTCATCGAGAATGTGGTAGGATTGTATCATCCTTGAACTTCGGTTCAGAACGGATCCGGTGAACTCGGTCATCGAGAAGGTGGTAGGATTGCATCATCCTCGGACTTCGGTTCAGAACGGATCCGGTGAACTTCGGTCATCGAGAATGTGGTAGGATTGTATCATCCTTGGACTTAGGTTCAGAACGGATCCGGTGAACTTCGGTCATCGAGAAGGTGGTAGGATTGCATCATCCTTGGACTTCGGTTCAGAACGGATCTAGTGAACTTCGATCATCGAGAAGGTGGTAGAATTGTATCATCCTTGGACTTCGGTTTAGAACGGATCCGGTGAACTTCGGTCATCGAGAAGGTGGTAGGATTGTATCATCCTTGAACTTCGATTCAGAACGGATCCGGTGACTTCGATACTCGAGAACGTGTGTTGATCCCGTAATTCCTAGAGGAAGGATTGTCTGAGTTCCACATCTATGTTGATACCGTAATTCCTAGAGGAAGGATTGTCTGAGTTCCAAATCTATGTTGATCCCGTAATTCCGAAAGGAAGGATCGTTAGTAACTCCGTAAAGACCTAAATCTCGTAATTCCGAAAGGAAGGATCATTGAATTGATCCCATAATTCCAATAGGAAGGATTGTCTGAGTTCCACAGATGTGTTGATCCCGTAATTCCAATAGGAAGGATTGTCTGAGTTCCACATCTGTGTTGATCCTGTAATTCCGAAAGAAAGGATCGTTAGTAACTTCGTAAAGACCTAAATCCCGTAATTCCGAAAGGAAGGATCATTGAATTGATCCCGTAATTCTGAAAGGAAGGATCATTGAATTGATCCCGTAATTCCAATAGGAAGGATTGTCTGAGTTCCACAGATGTGTTGATCCCGTAATTCCGAAAGGAAGGATCGTTAGTAACTCCGTAAAGACCTAAATCCCGTAATTCCAATAGGAAGGATTGTCTGAGTTCCACAAATGTGTTGATCCCGTAATTCCGAAAGGAAGGATCATTAGTAACTCCGTAAAGACCTAAATCCCGTAATTCCGAAAGGAAGGATCGTTAGTAACTCCGTAAAGATCTAAATCCCGTAATTCCAAAAGGAAGGATCATTGGTAACTCCGTAAAGACCTAAATCCCTTAATTCCGAAAGGAAGGATCATGTTGATGTTTTTATGATGATGATGATGTATTGATCGAAAGATCAGAGTGTGATGATGATGATATTTTGATGTTTTGATGATGTTGATGTTTTGATCATAATGATGTTTTGATGATGATGTTGTTTTCATGATGATATCTAATCGAAAGATCAGAGTACTATGATGATGATGATGTTGCTGATCGAAAGGTCAAAATACTGAAGATGTTGCTGATCGAAAGATGTTGCTAATCAAAAGGTCAAAGTACTGAAGATGTTGCTGAAGATGTTGTTGATCGAAAGATGTTGCTAATCGAAAGGTCAAAGTGCTGAAGATGTTGCTAAAGATGTTGTTGATCAAAAGGTCAAGGTACTGAAGAGGTTGCTGAAGTTGTTGCTGATCAAAAGATCAATATACTAAAGTTGTTACTGAAGATGTTGCTGATTGAAAGGTCAAAGTGCTGAAGATGTTGCTGAAGATGTTGCAAATCGAAAGGTCAAAATACTAAAGATGTCGCTGAAGTTGTTGCTGATCGAAAGGACAAAGTATTGAAGATGTTGATGATCGAAAGGTCAAAATGCTAATGATGATACTGCTGATGTTGCTGATCGTAAGATCAGAATATAAAGATGGTGATGATGCTGTTCAAAAAACATCAAGACGTTGAAGAAGTAGTTGCAGATCAAAACAATCAGAGTGTTGCTATTACCAAAGACTGAAGATTGAAGATGAAGACTACATGATGTTGAAAAGCTTCCAATGATTTATAGATGTGTTACCCTGATGATGTTGATGATGTCCCCTATCTCTCTCCTACTATTATTGTTGTTGATGTTGTAGAATACCCTTCTCGTTAAGGGGGAGTGTTGAAATATTGTAACTTCGAAGAATATTCTACATGCATCTTTTGTGGTCCCCGATGGTCCTACCGGGAGAACCACTTGTATTGCTTTGTACCCCGATGCTTCTAATCAGAAGAACTAATAAGAGTCATGAGATAGTCCCCTCTAATTGTAAAGGTGGGTCCTTAGCACCCCAGTGTGGTTACTTGAGCCTACATGTGTAACTCGAGCCTACATGTCGAATGAGTTAATTCAAGTGAACGGATGAATATAAATAGAGGTGTGGTGCTCCTCATTTGAGACACACACTCTCACTTGTGTAGCGCATTAGTGGAGAAGAGAAGAGTAGCTGGAGAAGGAGGAGGATCAGGCTTTGATCTCCTTGCTGGTTTTATCTTTTATCTTTTTGGGGCATCTATATTGAGGAAGCTTTTGCTGGGTTTTTCCCTTTAGGGTTTTCCCAGGATAAATCTGTGTTGTTCTTGTGATTCTGTTTCTTTCAGTGATCCTGCTTATATGCTTTTATTATGAAATGAAACACTGATGTATTAGCTAAGCATATGAAAAGTTAACACGACGTACCATGTCTACTGTGACTGTAACATGTCTACAATAACCCCGACGTACCCAAGTACCCTGTTTCAAAAAGTGGTGTCCCCATCCCCGTCCCTGTATCTATATCAGTACCCGTCCCCATACCTACTTTTCCCGGCAACTTAGGAAAAATCAGTTACTACTGTTCTGCTACATAATCAAATCAGATCTGCATTATAAATTTTAACACTCCCAACAAGTGGAGCAGGTGGCATGATATACCTTTCAGATGAGCATTATCTTTCTTTCAAAGCAGGTATTGGTGTGGGCTCCAACAATCTGGCAGAATTGATGGCTTTAAAGTTAACTCTCACTCTTGCAGCCGAATATGGTCTGACTAAAATTCAGATTTTTGGAAATTTACAGCTGGTCATAAAAAAGGATGAATCAGGAATATGCATTGAGGAATTTCACTTTGGAGCCTCTATTTGATGAAAAGTTAAAGGCATTCAGTCAGGTCTTCAGAGGATATCTTTCATTCATATTTTTAAAGAAAGAAATTTCAAAGCTGATTCACTTTCGAAGGAAGGTCTTCAACAGCAAAATGACGAATGGTGGATCCAGGAGGTTCATCAAGGTGTCAATACTATTTGTTAACACCCAAACTTTTTATGATGGTAGTTATGAGATAAGATGAAGGACTTTGAAGTTTCCATTCAGTATCCTTGGTCTTTTTGGAAAAAACCTTTTACATAAATAAATATGTTTGTGTTAGATGATTGAGAGTATAAGCTGGGAGGCAGATTTTTTTTTCTGTAAGAAGAAGAAGAAGTTTTTTTTAATCAATGTCATGTAGAAAGCTGTGGACAAATAGATTGTAATTTGTCACTTGTTTTGACCTTTAATGGACTTTGAGTCCAAAAAACATCATGTTATGCGCACAAGTTAAGGGTTTGAAACATACCTTCAAATGAACACAACAATTTGGTCACGAACTCCTCCAAGCTTATAGATGAGATGTAACCAGCTGATATGGATGCCAAATCCACTGTAAGCAGCCCACAAACATTGCCAAATTAGCTCCAAACTCACTCCAAATCAAACCTCTTTGCATCAGCTCCACAAGCACCAAATGTTCACAATTGATATGAGAGAGGTGTGAGACCAATAGGGGGGCATCATTATATAATTTTCAGTTAGGGTTTGGAAGGTGGGGCCTTTTTTCTGTTTTTCCCCTTTATTTTGCGCAAAACCCTGTGTTTTTCTGCACTGTGGATCTGCACCAGTTCAAGATGGGAGCCAGCCAAATTGACTCGTTTGTTATGGGACCGAAGTTCAGTCCAGTTCAAGGCCTATTTAGATGAGTCTGAGGGTTGAACCGGCCAAACCAGTTGATTCTGGTTCCAGTTTGACGAGCTCATTAGACTAAGTCTCATTGAGATACCCTTTGTCGACGCTACATATTTAGATGCAGTAAGCACCCCACTCTTTTAGAAACCAACAACAAAATCTCATACCCTGAAACCAAGGCAAGGTTGACAACATGCTGAAGCCTGTAATAATTCAAGCATGTGTTCATAGCTCGCTTCTTATAGTATCAACAAAATTTCACTGGACAGGGTATTCTTGTGATGTTAATTGCTGCCATCCTTCACAACCATGTCTCATGCAATACTTTAGAGATGAATTTGATTGCAGAGTTGGAAGCCACTACTACATACACAAAGGTTCTTGACAAATAAGTAATTATTCGAGTCAATGTGTAATAGTCTGACGAGTGCCTCAGTATGTTGTGAGGAATTTGTTCCTTCTTCACATAGTTCAGTATGATGACTGTTGTAGTGAGAACACACCGGTCCAGCTTCATCTCCAAAGACAATATGTCAAAGTTTGTATAGATTTTCTGTCTATGGGTATGATCTGTCTCCTACGAGGAAAGCACAAAAGCATGCACCTCTTTATCAATCACAATCCAACTGCACCCAGGTACTTTTTTTAGGCCTCTATCTTTCATCACTTTCTGTACCTTTTTAATATCGCTCCACCTGCCAGCTGTAGCATAAATATTTGACATAAGCACATAAGGTGCAGCACTTTCAGGTTCCAACTCAAGAATGTGATCTGCCACACGTTCTCCTAGTTCAATATTATTATGTATTCGACACGCAGCAAGCAAACAGTTCCATACAACAGCATCAGGCTTTATTGGCATTTTATTGATAAAGTCTTGTGCTTCATCTAAATGGCCTGCTCGACCAAGAAGGTCAACCATGCACATATGGTGTTCCATTGCAGGCATCAAATTAAAACATTCAGTCATAGAATTGAAGTAATGATAACCCTCATCCACTAGACCCACATGGCTGCAAGCAGATAACACACTAACAAAGGTGGCATGATTTGGGCTCATGCCAGAGTGTTTCATTTCTTCAAAGAGATTAAGAGCCTCCTTGCCATGACCGTGCATGGCATATCCTTCAATCATTGCATTCCACGAGACTTCGTCTTGATGATGCATTTTGTCAAATAACTTCCATGCTCTCTGTATGCTTCCACATTTTGCATACATATGTACCAAGGCATTCGCCACCGTGACATCAAGCTGAAATCCATTTCTAATTATGTTTCCATGTATCTCCATAGCCTGTTCCAAAGCTCCCAAGTTGGCACACACAGGGAGAATAATGGCAAAAGTTTTTGAGATGGGCATTATTCCTGCCACTTGCATTTGTTGAAAGAACTCCAGGGCCTTCTCACCATGTCCGTTCTGTGATAATCCTGCAATCATCGCATTCCATGAGACCACATTTCGTTGAGGCATTTCCTTAAAGAGTTTTAAAGCCTCCTCAACAAGCCCGTTCTGCGCATATCCTATAATCATCACATTCCACGAGACCAGGTCTCGCTGATGCATTTTACCAAATAACTCCAGTGCCTTCTCTATACTCTCGCACTGCGCATACATCTCTAGAAGGGCAGTCATCACAAAAACATCCAATTGAAATCCACTTCTAATTATATTTTCATGGATCTCCATACCTTGTTTCAGAGCTGCCATGTTGGCACATGCTGGGAGAATACTGGTAAAGGTTTTCAAGTCTGGCCTTTCACCTGTCAATTGCATTTGTTGAAAAAGCTCCAGGGCCTCCTCAGCATACCCATTCTGTGTAAACCCTGCAAGCATTGCATTCCAGGAAATCACATTCCGTTGAGGCATCTCGTCAAATAGTTTCATTGCCTTATCAACAAACCCATTTTGTGCATATCCTGCAATCATTGTCGTCCAGGAAATAACATCTCGTTGAGGCATTCTATCAAACAACTCGGATGCCTTCTTCATACTCCCACATTTTGCATACATGTCTATCAGGGCATTTATTACCATTATATCTGACTGGAAATCAGTTTTAATTATTTTCCCATGGATTTCCATACCCTGTTTCAAAGCTTCCAAGTTGGTACAAGCTTGGAGAATACTACCTAAGGTTTTGGAGTTTGGTTTCGACCCTGCTAATTGCATTTCTCTGACTAACTTCAGGGCTTCCTCGCCAAACCCATTCTGTGCAAACCCCGCAATCATTGCATTCCATGAGACCATGTTTCGGTGAGGCATTTTCATGAAGAATCTCAGCGCCTCAACAACAAGCCCATTATGTGCATATCCTGCAACCATAGCTGTCCAGGAGACGACATCTCGTTGAGGCATTTTGTCAAACAATCGGCAAGCCTGGTCTATACTCCCACATTTTGCGTACATATGTATCAGGGCATTCGCCACAACAACGTCAGATTCGAACCCACTTCTAATTATTTGTTTGTGGATCTCTACGCCCTGTTGTAGAACAGCCATGCTGGCACATGCTGGAAGAACACTGGCAAAGGTGAACTGATTGGGTTGGACGCTTGTTTCTCGCATCTGGTTAAAAAGAACCAATGCCTCTTCAGCAGGGCCATGCCTTGCATAAGCTGCAATCATCAAAGTCCATGAGCACACATCCTGTTCAGCCATTTGATCGAAAATTTTGTGAGCATCGGCCAGAATCTCGCACTTGGCATACATGTTCAAAAGTGTATTCTGTAAAAGCTTGTCTTCCATAAATCCAGTTTGGTTGATGTGGGCATGGATTAGTTTACCATCTAGTAAGGCCTCATTCTGAATGCAGCTCTGCAAGAGATGAAGGTATGTACGAAGGTCAGGAGGCTTGTCCATCACATGCAAAACGTTCAACGCCTCCTTCAAACGCCCCGATTTGCAAAGCATTTTCACATTCGAATGATCAGAAAATGTATCGTTGTGTGTGGATTCTGTTATAACAGTACCTAACGAAGCCACTCTCTGATGGAGGTGAAACCTTAGCCCGAGACACAAATGTCCGACGCTTTTCTGACTCGTTATCATTCTCAGGCTTAGTGCTATGGTGTATGATACATCTCCGAATCAAGTTTAAAACTGCAGCAATGGTAGCTCCACTGTATTGCATTGTATCGTAGGTACAAGGAAGATGGATTCGTTCTTATTCTGGGTGTTATGTGGATCGTTGCCTAAGGAGATTAGAAACTACGAATACTACTTATGAGTTTTTTTTAATATAATCCCGTGAGCCTCTATGGTTTGGGAGAGGATCTCACACATACATAACATCATATTGAGTCACTATTACCCTCATTTTGTCTTTTTAATAGAGTTATTATGTCCCTGCATAGCATCGCACAGCGCTATTAATCTGCTCTCTACAAGTTAGAAAATTTTTTTAAAAATTGGTGGATTAGTTTTCTATTTAACATAATTGTTTGTGATCAAATCGATTTATGTGCTATGTCATTGGGCTAAAGGGGCCAGACGTCACCCTCGATGATTGCATTGAGACCTGGGTGAGGTGCTTATGTCATGATCATGGCCACAAATTATGTTGTACTTGCTTTTCTAGATGTTGGGTTAACAATAAAATGAAATTTATTTCAAGTCCTAAGATATCTAGCGGTAGATATTGGGTTGTAACATATTAATGAGTTTGTGGGAATCCACATGTCTGGTTTGTATTGAGAGAGGGATCACTAAATTCATATGACGGTAGCTGATCTGACCTAATATTTGTAGGCCAAAGGTAGAGCTCACTTTGTATTTCACTGGAGTGATGCATGATGATACTATACAATCGTCTAGTTGTCCATATGTTGAGGTTGGATGGAGCTCTGCTATTGGGGTGAGTGGTCATTCATTCCAATGTGGTAATTCATTTATAGCTTGATTTGGTACAACAAAATTTATCTCAGGTTTTAGGATATGTTGTAGTAGATATTGGGTTGTAACATATTTATGAGTTTGTGGGGATCCATCCACATGTCTTTGCTTGTATTGAAGGAGGGATCTTCAAATCTGTATAGCAGTGGCCAACCTAACCTGATATGTGTAGGTTGATGGTGTTGATTGCTGCTAGTAGAGCTCCTTTGTGCTTTCACTTGCATGATGATACCATACACCATATGACTATCCATATGCATGGCCTACATGCTTGTCGACATTTGGACGGGACGTCTGACCATTGCATCTCATTCAATATGTTTATATTGTCCTTCGTCCTTACTTTCCATTGTGATCTCAAGTTCTCTAGATATTTTCATGTACAATCTATGCGCATTAAGGAATAGGTAGTGTCATAGATACTCCCTATGTTAATTGATTTTAGTTGGGTGTTCATTTTCTTCATTCGCCATGAATTCTACCAATTGATTTAGGTTGTTGGTAATCATTTGCTTCATTAGATGTGGATTCTCTCTTTGTTCATATTTGTTACAGAGTATTTTCACTATGTTATTAATTTCAACATCTTATTCTTCCCTTCTTTAATTTTTTGCTTTGATCTCAATGGACGGTTTTGTTTCTTCTTATTTTTATAAATACTGTAATAATATCAGAGTTAGATATAAAAAAAATTGTGGCTCTTACATTTGTGTCATTATATAGACTAGTGTATTCTTTTGCTTGAATGTTCTCATAGTTGACTGAAATCCCAAGTCTCTATGATTCTTGTATTTGGGTGATTATACAGATTATGGTATATTGTTATGTTTGAACATTTTCATGGTTCACTGAAATCTCGGATATATTAAATTGAGCACATAGATCTATGGATCAACACACAACTCACAGAATAGATCACACAATTTTCCTCAGGAATTAAAGAATGAAACAGTGCAAAAATGGCTTGCAGTTGTGAATGCTTTCATTAATCAAAAGTAATTGGATAATAATTACAATGTAATACACTGGTATTAATAACCAGTCAATTCGAATGCATGAGAGAGGAATTTGAATTGAATGACTCTACCTTACTGCATGGATAACTGGACATGTCTAAATCATCATTGGAGCTCAACTAGTTAGCCCCAGTTGCCTCAGTCAGTGCACCAGTCAGTTAGAATCAGTTAACTAGCCTAACTGAGTGTGGTAGGTGAGGAATTGCGCCTTCCCACATGCAATCAATCACAATCAATCAATGACTGGGGCTAATTGAATGTAACTGGATGTAACTAAATGTAACTGACTCCTAACTAGGCTTAACTAGTCACTAACTGAACTCAACTGAAGGAGGTTGGTTCTGGCACTCCCAGTGGCTCCTAAATTGTAAGAATTGATCTAGGAGGCTCCTAAATCGATGCATGCAAGTGCAATCAGTGGCAGTTGACCTCAATTAGTGTTCCCCACACTTTAGTAACTGGTACATGTGCCCCAATTAAGCCAAGTGGACCTAATGGTGCTAGTGACTAAAAATAGACTGAAAGGAATCCTGATTTAGACATACTCCAGATTTAGACATAATTTACCAAATTGGACAAGAGAGGATTATAATCCTAACACCAAGGATGATTTTAAGGAACCATACTTATTTAAAAGTGTATAAATGTTGGCGAATCTTACCAAATCTTAAAACACCAACTATAAAAAATTTGACGATATTTTTCATAGAATATTTTAATTTCCAAGGATTTTTTATCTAGGAGGATATTGGTGGCCACCCACCTATTCCTCTTGGACCCCCACCATTATTTCTTTTAGTTTTCCAGTTTCCTTAATTGTAGCAGAATTTACTATTTTTGGCAGTTTTCGGGTCCTAAACTTTCGAAGCCGTTTTGAGGCCCTAAACAACGTTTTTTCGGCATCAAATGGTCTGGAAAATATGAGTCCGTTTCAGACTTGATATTTGTTGTTTATGGATGTAGTCCTCAAACAGATCTTTCTAATGATGTATCATGTGCGTCAAACGGAGGTAGTATGCTAAAGTTACGACCCTAGGAAATTGATGTACCAAGTTACCCAACGGGGCCCACATTAAGGCGTTTCACCTCCTAGGGTTAGGTTTTTGGATGTGTAGGGTTTCCATTGTTTCTCAATAATATATAGGCCTTCGAGCCTCATTGTAACATAGAGTTCAGAGGCATGTAGCCGCCACATCTCTTCTTAGAGATAAGCTATCAGCACTCTAGCTAGTTTATTTCCATTTTGTATGTAAACCAGTTTCAGTTATTGATTAATGAAATGAAGTGTTATTTCCGCTGCATATTTGTTTCTATGGTTATTTTTGTATCCTGTTGCGTTCCTGTATAAATCTAGATCAGTGGTATCAGAGCAATCTGCTCTTTCTCGATCCTTCTTTGCATGTCCCCAACGAGGGCGGGGCATAAAGATTTAGGGCTTGATCTGGTTGAACCTTTGCAAGATTAGCCTCGCAAATCCTGACGGCCACCCATGGGGAACGAAAAGAAAGACGAGGGTGCAGAAGATCCTATCAAAATGTTGCTCGAGGAGGCCCTTGAAAAACAAAGGAATGCGATGATGGATAACTTCGCCCAGATCCTTCAATGACTTCCCACTAGCGGCGCATCTGCATCTAGCAACCACTCTGGAGGCGCAACCCTTTTTAAGGTACAAGTAAACTTTGACATTCCCATATTTGATGGTCGAATAGATGCAGACGCCGTAAATAGATGGTTGAATCTATTAGAAGGGTATTTCTCGGTTCATGACTTTTCTGACCGGGAAAATATTATTTTTTCTCTACTCAAAGTCGCCCCCCATGTCAAGGACTGGTGGGAAACCTACTGTGCGAGAAAGGACAAGGAGGAACCCTCTCTGTTCTCGGCCATACCCACTTGGAATTCTTTTTGAGATGCCATAAAGGGACAATATTATCCAGTGAGGAGCTACGAGGACAAGTGCATCCAATGGACTACGCTGCGGCAGCAAAGAGATCAAGATGTGCATGAGCTGACGAATCTGTTCCATACCCTGTGCACCAAGTTGGGTATCAAAGATTTAGAGAAACATTTGGTGCTAAAGTACCGCAGTTGTCTGCACAGATACATTCAGGAGGAAATGGAGTTCCTCGACATCTCCTCGCTTGGTATGGCATATCGGTATGTTGCCAAAATTGAGCAAAAATTCAAACAGAAAAAGCGAGACTTTGGATCTACGAATTAGAAGCAAGGGAAAGGTGCCCCCAAACCGCAGAACCAAGGACACAGCCAAGGCATGGCAACTCAAGAAAACTTTCCAAAGTCGCAAGCAAAGAGCAACATTGCAAAGCCGAAGAAGGAAGCAAGAAAGTGGTGCAATTTCCATAAGATCCCCACTCACAACACAAGTGAGTGTCGAGCTAAGCAATCATTGGTGGCCGAGATAAAGGCTTCTGAATCAAATGCATACTCCGACACTGAATCAGAACCCGAGAAGGGGAATGACAGAGGGAAGAAGATTATCGATGCAGAGCCCAACACCACCGTTGCCACCACGAAGATCCAAAAGGAAGAACCAGAAGATTCAGAGGAGGAGGAGCATCTTTTCCATTCCCAAATGTGGGTAAAGGGTTCCCCGCTACAGTTCATTGTCGACAGTGGGAGCCAAAAGAACCTGATTTCAGTAGAGGTCGTGAAGCAGTTGGGTTTGCCGACCAAAGCACACCCGCAGCCGTACGCCATCGGGTGGCTTCACCAAGGACGAGATCTCCACGTCATCCAGCAGTGCCACCTTCCCTACAACATCAAGCCCTTCACCGATGAGGTATTATGTGATATTGCTCCTCTTGATGTTTGTGATGTATTATTAGGTCAACCATACTTATGGAAGTGACATGTTGTGTATGAGTCCCGGCCTCGCGCTGTTATTATTACGTTGGGAAATAATTTGTACATGATACCAGAGGTACCACCCCCTGTCGCTATCTCTTTGGTTACTGCAAAACAATGCAGTAAGCTCATTTCCAAAACCGGGAAGTTTGTTTTCTTGATTATCCGCCCTCAGGGCAAGAAGAAGATTGTGGCCACAACCTCCAGATAGGGCCCCTCCGCACAACAACAACAAATGGACAAGGTCATGGAGGAGTACCGAGACATATTCACCTCACCCACCGGGGTGCCTCTCCACTATCAGGTCAAGCACCCCATCGAACTAACCCCATGTGCGTTGTTGCCCAATGGACCGATCTATCGACACTCTATTTTGGAGAATGATGAAATCAAGAGGCAAATTCAGGAGCTGCTATAGAAGGGTCACATCCGGCCAAGTTCATCGCCCTGTGGGAGCCCGATCGTGTTGGTACAAAAGAAGGATGGGACTTGGAGACTCTGTATTGACTATCGGGCGCTGAACAAGATCACTATCCGGAACAGGTACCCAATCCCACGGATCGATGACCTCCTAGACCAGCTTAAAGGGGAGAAATATTTTAGCAAGATCGACTTAAAGTCCAGGTATCACCAGGTACCGATCGAACCGACCGATGTATAGAAGACTGCCTTCAAAGCCAAGGAGGGACTTTTCGAATGGTTGGTCATGCCTTTCGGGCTGAGGAATGCCCCTGCAACCTTCATGAGACTGATGGACGACATCTTGTGGCCATTCACCAACTCATTTGTAGTAGTGTACTTGGATGACATCCTGATCTTCAGCCAGACTTGGGAAGAGCACCTCCACCACATCCGACAGGTCCTCCAAACATTGCGACAACACAAGTTGTGTGCCAATTTGGACAAGTGCACTTTTGGCATGACCCAGGTTCAGTATCTGGGACACATTATTGATGAGTGTGGAGTACATGTGGATCCAACCAAGATCCAAGTCATTCGGGATTGGCCAGCCCCAACTACTCTAACAGAGCTTCGCAACTTTCTGGGCCTTGCTAATTTCTACCGTAGGTTCGTGTTGGGATTCTCTCATATCACTTGGCCCTTGAGTCAAGTCACCAAGGGAGGAGCGAAAGCAAAATTCTTTTGGTCAAAAACTCAGCAGAAGGTGTTTGCAGAATTGAAACATCGCCTCTGCTGTGCCCCAATGCTCACATTACCAGACTTGCAACAACCATTTGAGATCGAGACATATGCTTCTGACTATGCTATTGGGGCAATCCTTGCTCAACAAGGGCATCCAATGGCATATCACAGTGAGACACTGTCCGACATAGTCCGCAAATATCCCACTTATGACAAAGAAATGTATTCCATTGTACAGGCTTACCGACAATGGAAGCATTACATTTTGGGGAAGGAAACAATCATCCACACAGACCACCGACCCCTGTAGTTCATGCAGACACAAGGGAAGTTACAAAACGATCATCATCAGAAGTGGTCCACATATCTACAACAATTTCATTTGAACATCAAGTACAAGAAGGGAAACACCAATAATGTTGCAAACTGCCTCAGCTGGCCACCGATCGTGGCGATAATGATTGTGCTCAACTCTTGTGGGCACGAGACTTCTGATTAGCCGCTTCTCTACAGGAGCGATCCAGAATTCAGCCACACATACTAGACGCTCCTGGAGGGAAACCCAGTTCCAAAGTTTCACCTCCAGGATGTACTACTATGTCACATGGGACACCTTTGTGTTCCTTCAAGCGAGCGTGCCAAGATGATTTAGGAAGTGCACTACAGTCGGGTCGCTAGACATTTCGCGGTCGAGAAAATAGTGGCAGTACTGCAGAAGTATTTCTATTGGTCGAAACTTCGACAGGACGTCGGGAAGTACATCTGATCCTGCACTGCCTGTGCCATTGCCAAACCATCCATCAAGAAGCAAGGCCTTTATACTCCGTTGCCTACCCCTAGTCGACCTTGGGAATCCATCTCCATGGATTACATGTCAGGCCTTCCTTCTACTAAGCACGGCAATGACTGTGTGTTTATGGTCGTTGACAAATTCTCAAAGATGGCCATAATGGCGGCGGCCTGCAAGAAGAATATCACAGCAGAAGCCACTGCTAAACTCTTCTTTGAACGAGTATGGGTACACTTTGGGATCCCACAGTCTATAATCTTAGACCGGGACAGCAGGTTCCTTAGTACATTCTGGTCTACCCTATGGTCAATGCTAGACACCAAGCTCACAAAGTCCATAGCTTTCCATCCCCATATTGATGGCCAAATAGAGGTCATCAACAAGATGATCATACACATTTTGCGCATGTACAACTCAAAGCATCCATGCACATGGGATGAGAGCCTCCCCTATGTACAACATAGCTATAACCGGGCCCTCCATAGCTCAACCAACCATAGCCCCTTTCAGGTGGGCTTGGGATTCCAGCCATTATGTCCCATTGATGTAGCCATGCCATTTGCAGCTACTCAAGCTGATTCAGCTCATATCCAGTCTGAAGTTTCCAAGGCAAACAACTTCATTGAGCACATTCACCAATAGGTTCATGACATATTGGACAGATCCAATGCTAAGTACAAGCAGCGACATGATCAACATCGGGTGCAACACAACTTCCAGGTGGGCGACAAAGTGTGGCTACATCTGCAGAAGGAGTGCCTCGCTGGACCCCACCGCAAGCTTCGCCCACTCCGATATGGGCCATACACCATCACCAAGGCTGTCGGGGACAATGCCTTCGAGCTCAATATTCCACCATTCCTTGGTCTGCACCCAATGTTCAATGTGGACTGCCTTCGGCCCTACTTTCCACCTCTACTAGACACATCAGACATGGCAGAACAACTCACACCAACATAGTTAAACCCCGACTGCATGGAACAAGCCACAATTGATCGAATTATGGACATACAGGTCAAGAACACCTGCCAACAGAAGATCGAGCTGTATCAAGTTGTCAAATCATGCCAACTTCTTCACCAGGGAAAGTGGCTCACTAGGGACCAAGTTCAATAGAAGTTTCCTCATCTCATGGAGGAACTCAACGCAATGGGGACCATTGCTTCCTAAGGGGGGAGGAATGATCCAGGAGGATATTGGTGGCCACCCACCTATTCCTCTTGGACCCCCACCATTGTTTCTTTAAGTTTTTCAGTTTCCTTAATTGTAGCAGAATTTACTATTTTTGGCAGTTTTTGGGTCCTAAACTTCTAGAGCCGTTTTGAGGCCCTAAATGACATTTTTTCAGCATCGAATGTTCCGGAAAATATGAGTCCATTTCGGACTCGATATTTGCTTCATACTTAATATTTTTCATTTATGGATGTAGTACTTAAACAGATCTTTCTAACGATGTATCATGCGCGTCAAACAAAGGTAGTATGCTAAAGTTACGACACCAGGAAATTGATGTACCAAGTTACCCAACGGGGCCCACATTAAGGTGTTTCACCTCCTAGGGTTAGGTTTTTGGATGTGTAGGGTTTCCATTGTTTCTCAATAATATATAGGCCTTCGAGCCTCATTATAACACAGAGTTCAGAGGCATGTAGTCGCCACATCTCTTCTCAGAGATAAGCTACCAGCACTCTAGCTAGTTTATTTCCATTTTGTATGTAAACCAATTTCAGTTATTGATTAATGAAATGAAGTGTTATTTCCGCTGCATAATTGTTTCTATGGTTATTTGTGTATTATGTTGCGTTCCTACATAAATCCGGATCAATTTTATATCGTTTATATAATAAATTGATAATTTTTAGGGTGGAAAAAGTTTACCCCATCAAAATTGGGCAAAATAGGGCTTCAAAAATTGCAAAAAGGCAAATCATTTTTTGGAGAAAACCCCCTAAACATAGCCCATGGGATAAATTTCACCCCTAAAATTATCCTTTCCTAACACCCCCCCTGAATGCTAACTTGGACAATATGTGGGCCCTGGTAACTAAGACCATAGGTCACCTATTACAATTAAAGCAAAGTAAAGGAACTACTCAATATAAGAAGCTCGGGAAAAAACCACATGGGAAAAAATCCCCCCCCTTTAATTAAGCAGGTAGAATCAGGATCAATCTGGATCTTCTATGCACAGGTATCCTGGGGCCTGGCATGTGAACCTCTCCATCATTATCTCTGGAGGAATCTTCCGCTTTGGAAGAAGAATAATATGCTCAACTAAATAAAAAATATAGACAGCTGCTAGATGAAAATTGGAACCATGTAGAGCAATTGAAATCAACTAATAAGTGGGAAAAAGTTCTTGAGTATTCAAACCATGTGAGGAACACTCAAGAAACTAATATGTTGCAGCCATGAACAACAAACCATGAGTGGTAAAATCAGCCCCAAGTGTTAGGAGCAAGTGTTCAGGCAGATGCTAAATGTCTTCCTCTTTACTAGTTCTGTGAGGAGACGAGGATGTGACCAAAGGTAGAGAAGCCCTAGGACTGTGGAGAGCGAATGCTTGAGATCCATAATCTGATATAGCTTTAGAAATAAATGATTCACAAAATAAAATATTAGCAACCTCATAAGAGGAAACTAACACCAAATCCCCAGCAGAAAATTTGAAGAAGAATTGCGGTACTTGATTTTTCACACCGAAATTGGTGAGAGCAACTACAAGCATGATTGAAAGCTCTTGGATTTTAAAATTTGAACCAAATAATATCATATCAGAAAATAAATCAGATCTAAATAGATTCATATTAGATCCAAAACTGTGAAATGAAATCAAATCCACGACAGCATTTTTTAAGGAGACTTGTGGTACTTGTTTCTTCACAAAATTGATGAGAACAACTACAAGCAGTATTGAAAGCTCATGAACTTGAAATATTGAACCAAGCATATCAGATCAGATCTAAATAAGATCATATTAGATCCAATAAGGTTCATATCATATCCAAGAGTATGGTCCACCGAGACGGTAGATGCACAGTTTTCTTCTTCTTCAAAATTCTGAATTTTGGTGCATGCAATCCTATAGGAATTTGCTGGAATATCTAGATCATGGGGAGTGAATGGATCACTCTTGTAATCTGATTTTTTTCCAAAATATCCAAGGTATTACATATTTGCACACCAACAACAACATTAGAGGGAGAGAAATCAAATTTCTCTTCACTTTCGGAAGCAAGTACTGCACAGAATTCAAAGGAAAATCACTGGAGAAGGACTTTGCTTCTTCTTCATCTTGAACAACTTCATCAAAGAGAGTAGAGGCCGAGAATTTTGGATCAAGAACTCTTATGGTGCTAGATGTTCTCTCCAAAGTGCTATTATGATCCTCATCAATCTTTCCAAAGGTTATGTCCAATCTTGTCCAGAGTTCCTTTGGGTATTCAATAGATCTACTGAGGTAGCGCAAGCTAGGAGAAAGAGCCATTGCTATTGTTCCAAAAGCTATATCACATTCATTCAACCAATCATTCTCACTCTCAAAAGACTCTTCACCGAGTCTAATAGACACCCCACAGAGACCTTGTCTCTTCAAAGATGCAATCATCTTCATCTTCCATTCTGAATAGCTTGTGAATGGGGTGAGAAGAGGAGTTGATGAATCCATTCGAAGTTGTACCTGTAATTACACAAAATGACAAAGTAAGGTCGGACAGCCTGCACATTTCAGGTTTTCATCACACCCAGCATAGTTGATCAAGCGAGCTTAATCAACACTTCCTTTACTTGGGGTATTAAGTGGTAAACCTTCGGCGTCTGGTGCAGTGCTGGAAGGAGCAATTTTGCTAAAAAAAATGATCCAGTAGGATATCTGTAGAACGGAGAAGTGCCTTGTCCTACTGAGGCTCTGATACCATATTAAATTGAGCACATAGATCTATGGATCAACACACAACTCACATAATAGATCACACAATTTTACTCATGAATTGAAGAATGAAACAGTGCAAAAATGGGTTGCAGCTGTGAATGCTTTCATTAATCAAAAGTAATTGGATAATAATCACAATGCAATACACTGGTATTAATAACCAGTAAATTCGAATGCATGAGAGAGGAATTCAAATTGAATGAGTCTACCTTACTACATGGATAGTTGGACATGTCTAAATCATCATCGGAGCTCAACTAGTTAGCCCCAGTTGCCTCAATTAGTGCACCAGTCAGTTAGAATCAGTTAACTAGCCTAACTGAGTGTGGTAGGTGAGGAATTGTGCCTTCTCACGTGCAATCAATCAATGACCGACGCTAACTAAATGTAACTAAATCCTAACTAGGCTTAACTAGTCACTAACTGAACTCAACTTAAGGAGGTTGGTTATGGCACTCCCAATGGCTCCTAAATTGTAGGAATTGATCTAGGAGGCTCCTAAACTGATGCATGCAAGTGCAATCAATGGCAGTTTGCCTCAATTAGTGTTCCCCACACTTTAGTAACCGGTACATGTGCCTCAATTAGGCCAAGTGGACCCAATGGTGCCAGTGACTAAAAATAGACTGAAGGACTCCTAATTTAGACATACTCCAGATTTAGACATAATTGACCAAATTGGACAAGGGAATATTATAATACTAACATGATAGGGGTTTATTCTGTGTGTTGTGCGTGAAATTTGTGCCTCGGGGGATGTGATTAGTGGTGTTTCTCATGGCCTGTTATATGATGCATCTCTTATGTTTCCCACAAGAGTTTTGAGGATTCCAGTGAATGTCTTTGTTGTGTTTTACACCAAATAAAACATAGCAAATAATCCACAAGGTATCCACGTTAATATTTTAATGGTTATACAAGATCTTAAAACATTTAACATCATAACCATATGCAAAATGATCACTGAAAGAAAGACAAGCATAGAAATACAAAAGAGCACAGAGATTAATCTTGGGAAACCCTCATGGAGGAGAAAACCCAACAAAACTTCCTCAATATAGAATTCAACCAAGTACAATGTAATCCCCCAAGAGAAAGACTAGCAACTTCCTCTCCCCAGTAGACTACTTCTCTCTCTCTCTCTCTCTCTCTCTCTCTCTCTCTCTCTCTTGCGCAACTACTTGAATGAGAAGTGTGTATAAATAAGGGAGGTGCCTCTTCTATTTATACTCATCAAGTGAGTGACTCAATTACTCAACTAGGTTGGCCTACTTCTCTAATTAGGGTTGACCTACCTAGGAAGACTCAAAATAAAATTTATAAAATACTTTTGTGGGTACTATTGACCCAACTTACAATGAAGTTTTTACCTCATGCCTCTTACATGACCAATTACATCAATGGAATCCCCAATTGGAGGAACGACATCTTCGAAAGGAGGAATAATAATGATAACGATAAAATTACAATAGAATATCTTATGAAGTTACATTTCTTTAACACTCCCTACTCCATCTTAACAAGGAAGGTATTCTATAACATCAATAACAACAACAATTGTACAACTGATTGTTGAATCTATATGTCATAGGAAGTTTTCAAGAACTACATTAACATCATCATCATCTGTGGAACATCATCATCATAGATCATCATTTTCATGGAACATCATCACAAGCATCATCATCATGGAACATCATCATGAACATCATCATCATCATTGTGGAACATCGTCATAAGTATCATCATCATCAGGAACATCATCATCATGAAGATCATCATCATGGAACATCATCGCGAACATCATCATCATGAACATCATCGTGGAACATCGTCACAAGCATCATCGTCATCTCGAACATCATCATTGTGGAACATCACCTACAATATCATTAGTATACAAATACTGAACAACATCCACAAATGAATGTTGAATCCCCACGGAATGAAAACGTTGGAACATCATCGTCTGCAAAATGAATGCAGGACCACTCTTAGCATGAAAATGATAAAGCACTATCGTCCACAGGACCATCCTCTTGGCAACTAATCATGTGCCTCCATTCTCCCAGAGAATGGGCATCAGCCCTAGGCTGATCTCATTGTGATCTTCTTACTCAAAGATATAACCAACCTTATTGTGATCTTCCTTCGAGGGATGCCACCAACAATGTAGGTATCTACCCTTGGTGATACGACCAGACATATTGGGATCCACCCTCAGTGATGCCATCGACCATGTTGGGATCTACCCTCGAAGATACGACCAGGTTCTTTGTACAGTGACCAATCCTTTTTCATACTGGGTGTACCCATACGACGAATAATCCTTTTTCATACTGGGCACACAATTATGCAGTGACTAGCCCTTTTTCATGTTAGGTGCACCTCGTACGGTGACCGATCCTTTTTCATACTGAGCATACATATGTGGTGACCAATCATTTTTCATATTGGGGACATATGTGCAATGACCACTCCTTTTTCATAATGGGCGCACACTCGTGCAGTGATCGACCCTTTTTCATGTTGGGTGCACCTCCCTATGGTGACCAGTCCTTTTTCATATTGGGATACCTATGTGGTGACCATTCATTTTTCATACTGGGTGCATCTATGCGGTGATCAGTCCTTTTTCATACTAGGCACATACTCGTCCAGTGACCAACCCTTTTTCATGTTGGGTCCACCTTCATATGGTGATCAGTCCTTTTTCATACTGGGTGTACCTATGTGGTGACTAGTGCTTTTTCATATTGGGTGCATCCATGTAGTGACCAATCATTTATCATATTGGGCGCACACCTCATACATCTTCCACAGAGCCAACCCTTTTTCATGTTGGGTGTGAAGACCACTCATCCTCCACAGATCCAACCCTTTTTCATGTTGGATGTGAGGACCACTAGAACTCATCACTCCCTCTTACAATGGACACCTATCTACATAACTCCAATCTTGTCCCTAAAGTATTCAAACTTCACTCTCGCTAGAGGATTGGTCAATACATCAGTTATCTACTCGTTCATTACAATATATTGGAGCTCCATTACTCCTCTTTGCACCATATCCCTACAAGAAAATCCTCTGATCTATCGCATATTTTAGGCCATACTCAATCGTACCCTTTAGGTACCTCAACACGTACTTTTCCATAACCATGTGAACACGTCTCAACTCCACCATGTACTGGCACAAGCTGTTCTCTGCAAAGCATATATCTGGCCTCATGTTTGTTAAGTACATAAAAAAACAGATCATTTTCCTATAGACTATGGCATCAACTGCCTCTGAAGTAGGATCACATAACAACTTCAAGTTTAATGATGTCGATGTAGCTATAGTCCAACATTTCAAACCTCTTCAAAATCTCGATCGTATATTTTCCTTGGCTAAGGAAAATATCCTCTGGATTCTACCACACGTCTAAGAATCAAGTCACGATTCTTGAACTCTAAGATCTATTGTAGCCACTCCCTCTAAAGAGGAGAACCATCCTCTCTCTGCATCTTGTACTCTCTGCATCAAGACATTCAGCATGGGAGTGGCAAGTAGCTTCTTTTGTTGTCGATCTTCCGTGTATCCATCTATGTCATCTCTCAAGGTCATTGGATACTAATATCCTCCATCTCGAACTTTCTTAAGAGTTCCTCTTGCACCAATATATGATTTTCTAGTGCTTTGTAGGCTTCCATCTCCAACCTTGTAGCAAAGGTTGAGATATCCATCACTAGGTGATCCTCAAACTCCTCATGTAACTGTATGTGTTATCCCATGGGTTCCTTTTGAGCCTATACAAAGCCTTCTGTGCACATTGCTCTTGTAGATCCACTTGAAATACACTTCAGACTTCCTTTGATGTCTTGGAAACTCATCCTATACATTATTCTTCATGATCAAATAGTACTATTCGATCATAGCATCCTTCCATTCTTTCTTCTCAGTTGCTTCTTCATAGTTGGGAAGGACCACATCAATGATGTCACAAAATAGTGCCACATAACTAGAGTGTGTACAAGGCCTCTTACTTTCTCTGGAAGTCCCTTCTGGAGCACCATACTTTTCTTCATTTTGGATGAACTCTCATGCCCAAGCCAATCTTCTCTTGCTGGTGTTCACCTCTCGGGGTGGATCTACAGGTCTCTATTTCTTGGTCATCTCATGTTCATCATGTTCTTCTAAAGTCCCCTCTTCTATAACTATGCCTTTGAATCTGGGAGCTTCAGGTTCTTCTTCATGTGCTTTGTTGGAGGGAATTTTCTTTAAGTGTTATGGTTGAACCATCATAACTTGTTCTTTGGAAAAAGACTCATCATTCTTCACTTGCACATGATCTTTCATACAAGTCAAATTTAGTTGCATGATTAGAAACATTTCATAATTTCCAAAACATATTAATAGCCACAAATTCTAATGCATAAAGACATATGCCACATAATCATGCAACTATATTAGTCAATACTACAACATTCATCCATATCCCGTACACCTACAATAATTTTCTAGATGCTTCCATCTCTACCAGAACATTATTAAGAGCGTGCACTACTCCCAACATGTTAGCAAAGAGGTTTCATTCTAGATAAATAGCAACAAAATGGTGTACAACACCATAGGCCACTTACCCATCACATGCATAATAGTAGTATATTGTTCATGAATGCAAACACTCTAATGTGCATAATACATTTCCTAAATCTAGGAACATACACAACTGAACAAGATCATTTAAGTAGCTATATATATAGGAAATGACAATTTAAACACTAATATTTGTTTGTTTGGTAGACTCCCTCTTGATCTTTTTCTCCTTCTGGCATAGATACTTTGAATGAAATAATCCCATGATGTGGGGAAACCATTCAAGGTGGCCATCGCCACTTATGCTTCCTTGACATTGTCTCCAATGGCTTCTAGTTGCTCCTTGATCTAGGAGACCCTTGTCAAGTAGGATTGAATGCTTTCTGACATCTGCATATTCACATCCTTGAGTTGAGTTCTCAAGGTCATTTTTCTGTAGATGTTCCTTCCTTTGTACAAGATAATCAATGCATCAAACATATCCTTAGGAGTCTTCCAAGAGGATACATGTGAAATAAAATGGTATTTTGATGGAGATGGAAGTAATCCTCTTGGTTTTAACCAAGTTCTTTTTATGCTTAGCTTTGTCCTCATCTCCCTATGGATATGCAACTTCTTCTTTGACATAGTCTTCCAAATCATGCTCTTCTAGTATGAGAAGCATTCTATACTTCCATGCCTGGAAGTTCTCATCTCCTTCAAGCTTTTCCTCATGCTTGGTATTGTTTGTTATCAAGATAAAAATGAGAACTTCAAATATAAATAGAGATAATATAACTTACCAATGAGAGTGCTTCAACTTGATGCTTGCTTCAAATATTTTCTAGAAGGCTGCTTCTAGTGGACCTAGGGTTTAACAGAGAAACCCTAATTTTTCAAATATGGTGACTTGCGAATCTGATTGGATAGAAATATGCACCTCATCAAGGAGAGATAAGTACAAGACTATGGACAGAATTGGAAAATATATGATGCCCTAGTTTTCTTCAATTTCTTCTACATAATTGTCTGGTATTAATTTTGATGTATATCTAAAATTCCTACTCCTCAAGGTCTGAATCTTAGTACTGAGATATCATGATTTGTCTTCTTTCCAATCCCACAGGTTAGAACAATATTGGATTCACCAAGTGGAACTTTTGCTAAGTTTTCCAAGGTGACATTTTTGTGGACTGGTTCAGTATAACGAACTTGTATAGACGGCCACATGTCATTATTTCAACTTCAAGGTCTGAAAATACCACCACAGAAACTAAAGTTTGTTCCCTATCTGTAAAATCTTGCAAAATTCGATTTGGATCTTCTTATCTTGAGATATAGTAATTATCCCTAGGTCACATGTTTAAGAATGAATTATGGAAGAGGTTAGAGCCCTAATTTGGAGGGATCATATCTCCTGAAGTACATCAAATATGAGACTAAAACTCGCACACAAGGTACATCAAGATTTCATATTTGTCCTATCCAAGTTTAAACTCTTGAGCCTTCACAAAAATTGAGCTATAATGAAAATTCCAAGAAGACTAGATTTTGCCTTCTAGGGTTTTCAAGCATGAAACCCTAATCTCTTACAGTTGTAGTAGTAGCAATGTTTCAGCTGCACAAAGACTTATTTCGGGGTGGATATGGTACCTTGTTAAGATTTTAATGGTTATACAATATCTTAAAACATTTAACATCCTAAGATCATAACCATATGCAAAAGGATCATTAAGAGAAAGACAAGCACAACAACACAAAATAACATAGAGATTTATCATGGGAAACCCTTGTGGGGGAGAAAACCCAAAAAAACTTTCTCAATATAGAATTCAACCAATTACAGTGTAAGACCCAAAGAACAAGACTAGAAAATTACTCTCCCCAGTAGATTGCTTCTCTTTCTCTCTTGCACAATTGTTTAAATAAGTGTGTACAAATGAAGGAGGAGCCTCTTCTATTTATACTTATCAAATGAGTGACTCAAATACCTAAGTAGGTCAACCTACTTCTCTAATGAGGGTCGACCTACCTAGGAAGACTCAAAATAACATTTATAAAGTAATTTTGTGGGTTTTATTGACCTAACTTACAACAGAGGTTTTACTTCATGACTCTTACATTACCAATTACATCAATGGCATCCCCGATCGAAGGAACAACATCTCTGAAAGGAGGAATAATAATAATAACAATAAAAGTACAATAAAATATCTTACAAAGTTACATTTCTTTAACAATCCAAATACATCCAAGACATAATTAAAAATCCACAAGGCAGCCATATCTCACCTTATTAAGACCTAAATTGCACATTAATAGTGTCATATTTATTATAGTGGTTTCAATGTCATTACTCATAGGTTGTTTGCTCTCTATCAAGCAAGTTTTGGGTCGAGCTTTAGGACACACTAGAAGAGATTTAGTTGGATGGGATATTTCCTTGAGGAAAATTACAATTTCTAATAAATTGTCGATAAAGTATTCTAGTTGGGAGATCCCTTCAATGATTAGTGTGATTTAATGCCACCAAAACAAGGTATTATTCATTTGACAATTTCTTTTTGCATTGTGATATGTATGAATAGATTGCCAGCATTTATCCAAATCGAAATGCCATCTTGGCAATTATAAATGTTAAGAGGTTGATTGAACTACTATTTTGTTCTCACTAAACAAATTTGTTGAGTGTGTGTATAAAGTTCCCTTAGGCACAAAAATATAGGCTTCTTCAATGAAAATAGACAATGAGATGTTCTCTCTAAGTGATAATATATTGGGCATCCAAGGTCATCTAGAAAATGCCAGTGACATTTTGTTCAACCTCATAGATGGTCTATTGGATATGAATCTTTTCCCAACAAGTAAAACTAAGTTGAGTTGAGCAGTTGTTGGTGGTTTTGTTACATCTGATTACTCAGTACTTTTAGTTTTCTTGAAAGAAACAAAATTGAAAGATGTTTATTAGCACCAAAATAAATTTACTAACAAAAATAACTATTATAGTATTGTCACTAAGTCTATATTCAAAATATTTGAACAAAGAAACATAACATATATTGTTTTTTTAACAGAAACGAGTACTTGTATTACTCTAAAATGGGGGGGAAGAGCAACGACCGGGCCAAAGATCCTTCCTTAACAGAGATTACAAAAATAATACATATTATCTTCATAGTCTCTTGAAGTCTTTTACCTCTAATTGAAACATTTCCTAGCAAACTTTTCTTCAAATTATTTCCTACTATTTTCATATACATTGTTAATATACAGCCTCTAGAAAACACCCAAAATTTAGATTGATTTACAAAACATCAAAACAAATTAAAAACATTGCATATAGTTGTCCTAAAATATTTCTTTTGGCTCCATATGAAACTGTGGCTTGATTTCCTTGAGCTTGTGCTTCCTGAGTCCCAAGGAGGTACCTGCGGATGGATGATTAAGAAGCCCAATGAGACACAAGTTACATGCTCGAGAGCCTGAGGATTGTTGACTGGGTGCCCAATTTCTAGGGTGACGAGTCCTGGATAACCAAAAGAACAACTAATGCAGGAGGATGTGTGACAGAGATTTAGATTGAGAGACCATATCGACAAAACGAGGGTGCATCCAAAATTCATCAGGGGGTTTTGAAATGTGTGAACGATGAGCCTCAATTCGATGCACTAACAATGACTAACAAAGATAGGCCCAACATATTGATACTTTCATCATTACTAAAATAGCATGACTCCCCACCCATTCTTTCAAAATTAAGAGAATTTACCATAAAATTAAATTTACTTATTCCAAAGGAATTCAACATAAGCCAAATAAGGAAAAGCACCATTGCAAAGAAGGCGACTATTCCAAGAAAGAATAAATAGAGTGAAACACAAGAGAAAATATTAGCAACATCCATGAAGTGCCTTGAGCCCCCTCTCTCGTGTTAAACAAACGAATTCCTAGCCACAAAGGTGGCCGACTCTACAAGCCCAGCCTGAGCCTCCAAACTCACAACTCCACGAACAAGCAAAGACCTTGAAGAGAACCCAACTCCCAACTGGACAATATTTCCTCTAAAGCTCTTATCTGAATTCTCCTTCGTGATTGAAACCAAGATGCAAAGAGAAGCATTGCTCTGTCCAACAATATAAAGGACCAAAGTTGGTATTACTACTACCACCTTTATCTCTTCCAAGTTTGCAAACAATAAGCACAAAACAAAGCTAATCGATCTAGAAAAATAAAAGATCAAGGTTGCCACCTTCTCGTATGTCATCTCGAACTTAACCTCTCCCTCAACCCAATCTAAATCATTTATGAACTTGGTTTCTTGTGCCATGTTGATGGATTTGCTTGAGCCATGGAGGAATTGTACACTCCCATATATTTCATGATGAACAACCAGGTGTAAAAGGTACAACAACATATGGATATCATCTCACGCCCCCCCCAAAAAAAACAATGAATACTTGTTATAACCAAGGAACAAAAGGAAACACCTTTCTTAGGGGATGGCGTTTATGTTTTGCATACCCCCATTTTCCTTGTATTCACCCATTTTCATATAATTCCCTTCCCTTGCCATTGCATCTACTCCCTTATTAAGGTCCCTTAAAACGTGATAAGTTGATATTTGTAAAGAGAATCAATAAGGCGTTGTATCTATCTAAGACTCCTTCTTAGATAGGCGTATTTTGGGTTTCCCTTATTCTTAATGAAATGAATGATGGTTAGAGAGTCCCCCATGATGATCAATCTCAGTACTCTAGTCTCTTTGACTCTTTGGACACCCTTCCATAGAGCAAGAATTTTTGCCTAGTTGTTGGAGGCTTCTCTGATGCCCCATTCATAAGTCAAAACTTCATTTCCTCTGGGGTCATAGAGCACCCCCCTCCCCACACACACACTTGCTCAGTCTCCTCTCGTACTTCTGCTTCCATCTTCTTCTTGTAAATCTACCAGAATTCTACCTATCATTTCCTAGGGCCAACAGGCCCTCAACACTCACTTGGGACAAGTCACAATTGAGTGTTGAGGGCTTGTTGGCCCTAGAAAATGATAGGCATAATTATGGTAGAATTATTCTAATCGGGAAGATAAAGATTTCGGTCGGAAGAAGAGCTGTGACGGAAGAGCAACCGTGACAAAAGAGTCTACGTCAAAAGCAGTCGCGACGGAAGGAACCATGGCATAAGAAGAGTAGAGCAATTGAAAAGGACAGTTCAGTTGATCGTGGGTAAGGAGTTAATTAGGAGAAATGACACTTTTGGTAACAAAGCATAATTGTATTTTTGGGTTGATAATGCCTATTGTTAGTTGTAACTAAATGTACGAAAATAGAAATGACAACTTGTCGGCTAACAAAAAAGTGTCGGTTGATTAAGACATGAAGAAGCTCATAAAAGGGGGAACTCAAGTTGTGTGAGGGGTTAGTTGGTTACTTGTTGTTCATCCTGGGGTTTAGTCACTATGTAGGTTGAGAGATGAAGAAGAGAGTTGTTTAGCTAGAGAATCAATCCAAGTTGTGTGTGGATCGATAGTGGAGTGAAGGAGAGAAGAAATACATAGGCCCAAAACCAAAGAGCATGAGACGAGAGAAGCTTGTACGAGTTGTAAAGAATATCTAGAGAAGAATCTGCGAGTTGAGTGCGCAAACAAAAGGTGCTAACGCATTTCTCATGCTAGATGAAGAGCGCCTTTGTAGTTTTTTTCAGGATGGGTTTCCACGTTAAATGTTGTCTATGTGTCTTTGATAATTATGTTTATGTCGAATGCATGCATGTTGTGAATAAGTAGATCTGAATATGTCGCACTACATTTGTTTATGAATAAACTCTTATATATATGTGTCACACCGCTTATAGACTGTATCTATGATAAGGATTTTATGTCAAACAATGCAATATGTGTCAACTAGTAAATAGATTGTTATCTTGAATGAATAAACAAGAAATAAAAGGTATAATCATCGACTTTGCTCGAGAAAGTTGATAAAGTACCGCACGAGTAGAGATCCCCACATAACTCCAGAAACCTGGTTCTAGCAATTCCCAATAAGATATATCGGGTGAGACTGCATCTGCATCGTAGGTGCTGCCGACGAGGTCCTATGTCGAGTCGATATCTTGGGTTTTGTTGATAACTAAAGATCTAAACCTGGGTTGACAGGAAGAATGACAACAAGCCACTTAAACAGACTAAGGGTTAGGTAATAATTCAACCATTTGGATAGTCAAATTAAACTACAAATTGAGAGAGTAAATAACGCAGCAGTTATAAAAAATGCATGATCTCTCATACCTCAAATTAGACCCGTTGCATAATAACGTATAGAATTGTGGCACATATGCTGGAAGGAGAAACGCACACTGAGGTAGACTAACAATGGGTAGGCGATCTTAAACAAATTGGCTGAGAGCAGAACGAAGGTCTAACAAGCAGCTTACGAAGACTAAAATGCAGCCAAGAGTTATGGTAAGTGGTGCTCTCATACCACTAGAGGATTGAATAACTCTCGAATTCTATTTACTTCATTCCCAGAAGCATTTATTTATATATTGCATCCGGTGGTTGAGTTTCATATTCCAACCAACCTTTTCATCTTCCTATGTGACTCTTCATATTCCTATTCTATTTACATTATTTGCATAATAATATATGGAACCATAGTCCAAGGATTATGGTTTCCAACTGCGTCAATTACTCTTTTTTAGTTATTTTATGTTATTTTAAGGAATGTTTTGCATAACATTTGATATCAAAGCTTGGAAACTTCCAAAACGAGTCATTTTGGCGTTTTCACTATAAATATCTTTTTGGGACATTTTAGATAGAGAAACTCAGAGGGATCGTAGAGGAAAATGCAAGAACCAAATTGAGGGAGACGTGTTTCATCAGAAAGAATACGGATTGTAGTATTTGTGGTAGCAATTGAATAATTGGATCCAAAAAATTGGACATGTGGTGGTTTGTATAGTTCCGCTATGATCATAAAAATGACAAAAATAACAACTTTTGGTAAGGTTAGCATAGTTTTTTCTTGGCACATCAAAATTAGGTCAAACCTGCAACACTATAGAAAAGACATACCAAGCAACTAAAAAAAATGACTCATAGGAGGCGAATTGCAAAGTTATCTCAGTTGAAAGGTCGGCCAACAAGACGGTCCCCAAACTAAAGTTTATAAAGGTGATAACTTTGATAACTTTTGATTGGAATATCTATTTGGGGTGATTCAAAAGGTGTGATAAATAGTAGATAGAGAAGAATTATAGTAAACATCATCGAGATCAAGTGGAGAAAGGTATATCAACAAATTATACACCCATTAAACATCATAAAAGCTCAACCATGACTCCAAAAGAAAATGATGGAATGGATCACAAGCTATCTAAATTGAATGAAATATTTAAGGGATTTTATGAAAAGTTGGTGATAGAGGTCCAATTGCAAAACCCAAAAATTGATTTAGAAAATGAGTTGAAAAATGATCTTGAAATGATGGGCAATAAAGAGGGATCTCAAGGGGATGGCTAACGAGATGGCTAGAAAAAAGGATTTCACGGAGATGGATAAAAAAGAGGGTCTTGGGGTAATAGTCAACAAAGAAAATCTCATAGTTATGAAAAATAAAATTTTGATTGTGATAAGGCATAGCCACATCATCATTCAATACCTCCTTATCCACATCATTATGGGTTCAACTTGGAGCAAAGGAACCAATATATTCGCAAGATTGATATGAGAAATTTTGATGGCAATGGTCCAATAACATGGATGTTCCATGCTAAGGCAATTCTTTGATCTAACCATGTGCCAACTTTACAAAAAGTAACTATTGCGTTATTGTATTTAGAACTTGATCAATTTGTATGGTACAAATGCCTTTGTGTCCATAAAAAGACTATTGTCTCTTGGTCTATATTTACAAATGAATTGATTGCACATTATGGGAATATTAAGAGCAACACATTAATTAGCCAATTGATAAATCTAATGCAAAAAAGGCAAGTTATAGAACACACCAAGCAATTCAAGAGTTAAGTCTTAGAGTGAATAATATTCCAAAAGATAATTCATTGGGATCTCTTTATGGGCACTTTAAAGAAGAATACTCAACATGAGATACGTATCTTTGAACCTAAATCAATGGAGAATGTTTTTAGTTTGGCAAGGAAAATTGAAATAAAAAATATGGTGCTAAAAGAAGGGAATGGAATTTTTTATGGTTACTAGAAGAGTTTCCATTAACACCTGTAGAGAGGGTCCTCTCCTAGGTCCATTCAACCTAAGCCTACAAAGTTGACACCTCAAGAAGTGGAGGAAAGAAGAGCAAAGGGACTATGTTTTAATTGTGACAGCAAGTGCAATAAAAGTTTAGTGAAAAGAAATTGGTCTATATAGAATGTGAAGAGGAAGTTGATTCAAATCCATAACAACCTCAACAAGTAGGCATAAAAAAAACTACTCCAACTATATCTTATCATGCATTGATCAACATTAGCACTCAAAACTCTCAGGGGTAATGGATATGTCAAAAAGAGAAAGGTAACAGTGTTGATTGATTCTAGTAGTAACCTAACTTCATTGATTATAGATTAATCAAACTTCTCAATTACTTTATATATCCCACACCTAAATATCAAGTAATGATTTCAAATGGAATAAATTGTTTAGGAAAGTGCCATATTATTAAGCTTGCTATGGGTGAGTATTCATTGGATAGCCCAATGATTGCAATCCAATGGGTGGTGTTGATGTTGTAGTTGGGGTCCAATGGCTACAATCATGAAGAACAATGGCTCTTTATTTTCTAGAATTGTTCATTAGATTTTCTTCAAAAGAAAAGTAAATTGAACTCAAAGATATCCCATGGAAACCCTCTAAAGTGATAAGGTCCAATAGCATGACAAAATTATTAAAAAAGAGACTGAGTAATTGTACAATTATGCTTCGTAGATGTTTAAGATCTATACCTTCTATTCTAGTGGATCTCCAACAAGTAATTGACATATAATAATAATAAAAATGAGTAATTCACACCTTAGTAATAAATAGGTCTCCCACCTATTTATTCCATGAGCCCACTTATTTATTTCAGGCTACCTTATCTCAAGATCTTATTATCTTATCCATTACCCTCACAATTGTGTTATCCTGAATTAGGAAGGCTTGCCATTCAAGTTGACACATGCTTATGGGCATATACTAAAACCAAACAATTAATAACAAAGGTCATGAATTTAACCCATATTCATCTTGAAGAATGATTGGGTGCCCTTGTGAGGTTGAAAACAAATTATCTACCCAATATGAAAAAAAAAAGGTGAAATTTCTTCCAATGACCAAACAAAGTTAGAAACTCTAATCAAGGTAAGATTCAAACTACGGGTTGAACTCCTAGATAAGATTCAAACTACGGTTTGAACTCCTAGATAGGCTAAAGGCACAACTCTACTAAAAGTGGAACTCTACAACCAAGAAGGTCCATGGAACCTTTGAGCCATACTCAATTGCTATGTTCATCCACGAGTGCAACTCTAGAACCTTCCTCCATCAAAATTATCTCACCTTTCTATTAGAATCCCAATAACTACATCACAATTTGAGACATGCTCTAAATCTAAAATCAAATGTGCAAGAGAAGGGAGAGTTATATCTCTCTCGTGTTGATTGCAATGGACAATATGATGTCAAACCTTGGGCACTTGTTAAATGCCCTTCTTTTGCCACCTTGTCACCATGTGTAAGAGGGGTAGATCATTTACTTGGTAAAAATATGATGTGTGGAACCATAACAATGAGTTAACCAAAATGTGTCAAGGGGTCCCCCATTTTTACCAAGTTAATTACTCTAGCAGATTGCATGGCCAATTTGTACCATTGACACAATTTGGATAACTTAACATTTTGTTATGGTTATACATAATAATCTGCTAAACTGGCCATTATTATTATTATTATTATTTGGTTATATATAATAATTGTTTTTTATATATATCAAAAACATTTGGTTAAGCAATATTGATGTCATTCCTAATGACAAATTTAATGAAGTGAGGAGAGACCATCCCATTGACCTTGGTGCTTGGGCTTAAATTTGTGCCCTTAGTGGGGTCTTCATTGGTAAATGGATATTTGGAACCTCTAACCTTGGCAAGGTAGGGCGTCAAGGCGAATGCTTAGACTTGTGGTCTTGGTAGGCTCTCCATTAGTAAATGGAACTTTGGAAGCTCTTGTAAAAGTGGCAAAATCCATGTGTAAGGGGGATGCTTAGACTTGTGCACTTGGTAAGTTCTTCATTAGTAAATGGAAGGAACTTTGGAAGTTCTTGTAAAAGTGGCAAATACCATGTGAAGGTGAAAATGTACTTTATGTAAGTCCCTTATGAATCCTCAAGATAGGGGATAGAGCTATAGGATTTTTTAAGGGTTACTAAATTACAAAATTTAGCCCATCTCTCAAGAAAAATTGCTTCTAAAAAGATTAATAATTGCACAAAATCAAGTGTAGACTTTCAAAGCAAGTCAAGGAGACACTTGGTTAGAGAAAAATGAATTTTTCCTACTAGCAATGCCTCTTTTTCTCAAGATTTGGAAGAAAAATAATTTATTCAAAAATCTTGAGGCCTTATTCCAAGAGAGATGTCACATAGGAGGACATAGAGATCTTAACTAAAAGTAGGATCTTAACTTCACGCTAGAGGCCTTAGGGGTCTTCAAGGATTATTGGTGGTAATCTTAACTTCATGCTAGAGGCCTTAGGGGTCCTTGAGGATTATTGGTGGTAATCTTAACTTTACATTGGAGGTGATAAAATGTGGAAACTTGCGTAAATAGATTATTTCTCAAAGGAAATAGAAAGTAGGTCTAAGAGATATAGAACCTACCAAATCAAATTCTTCAATTCTTACATGGAAGAATAGAGGAAGGGGTAAGGATAGCCAAAATTCTTCAATTCTTACATGGAAGAATAGAGGAAGGGGTAAGGATAGCCAAAATTCTTCAATTCTTACATGGAAGAAAAATAGAGTAGAGCTCAAAGACACCCAAAAAGATTGATAAATTCCTTGTATCAGCGCTTTCTACTTTGTATGTTTAAATATGTAATACTCTTTCTACTTTGTGTGTTTAAATATGTGAGTTGTCTAAAGAGGGGACTTTTTGACCTTTCTTTCCGGCTAGTTTTTACCAGTTTTCTATCATGAATTTTCACGGAATTTTCAAAACCTTCAAAAACAATGCTAGATCTTACAGAGAGTAGGTGGTGGGGGGGTTTCCTATCACCCGATTTCATTTCTGAGTTTAAAATCATTCAACAAACAATAGAAATTACAAATTTTGTAGATTAAATTCACTGGATTCCGACATAAAATCAGCCTGAAAAGTAAAAAAGTCCCCTAGTTAGACAGCTCCTTTAAATATGTAATGTAGGGAAAGCCTGTAAGTCTTTGGAAGAAAAATAGAGTAGAGCTCAAAGACAGCCAAAAAGATTGATAGATTCCTTGTATCAGCTCTTTCTACTTTGTATGTTTAAATATGTAAATACTCTTTCTACTTTGTGTGTTTAAATATGTAATGTGGGGAAAACCTGTAAGTCTTTTGGTGACACTTCATTTAATTGGTACAAAAAAGGTTGAGTATCTTTCTTATGTTTTAGAATTCAATATGTAATGTATGGAAAGCCTGTAAGTCTTTTGGTGAGTATCTTTCTTATGCAATTTTACTCATTTAGAATTCAGTGATGTCTTCACAACAATACCTTCCTTCATATCACATCTTCATTCCCTCAGATAACATCTTTAGAGAAGAATAAGAATTCTAAGGTCATGGTTTTAAAACTTGACCTGGTTAAAGCTTTTGATAGAGTGCACTGGACATTTCTTAGACTTCTTATTCAAATTGGCAATCCCCTGTTGGGTGTGAATTGGATTATGGGTTGTGTATCTAGCTCTTACTTTGTTGTCTTAGTTAATGGGACCCCCTCAGACTTTTTCCCTGCATCCAAAGGTATTATTCAAGGATGCCCATTGTCTCCCCTATTATTCATCTTGATTATTGAGTCTCAGCAAAATTATTATGGATGCTCAGCAAAAAGGTCACATAAAGGGCTTCCATTCTTCACCTGACCTGTCGATAACACACTTGTTATTTGTTGATGATGTTATTTTAATTGGTATTAGCACTATTAGTGAGTGGAGAACTTATAAAGATGCACTGGATTTGTTTTGCTCGGCTACAAGGATCATTGTCAGCTTGGAAAAGTCATCATTTCTCTATCAAAACATGGATGATGACATTGAAAGCAAAATTGCAGAGTTTCTCCCTTACAAAATGGAACCGCTTAACTTTTGGTTTCAAGTATTTGGGATACCGCTTGAAACCATTGGGGTATCGTACCTCTAACTGGAGGTGGATGATAGATTTATTTGATAAAAAGATCAAAAACTGGACCTACAGGTTACTCTCTCTTGATGGCAAAGTGGTTCTTATTAACGCTATCTTCACTAGTTTGGCAGTCTATTGGTTTGCCTTGGCTAGATGTCCAAAATCTATTCTGAATTTACTTAGAAGAGCTATTTTCTCTTTTTTGTGGGGTTCATCTGCAGAACATTAGAATTCACATCTGGTAAGTTGGGAAACTGTTTCTACCCCTATTGAATATGGCAGTTTGGAATATCGTTGAGACTGAAAAGTATGTCGCAGCTACTAAAGGGTACAGGTATTTGGAGCAAAATTATTGCTCATAAATACTTTAAGAACAGATCCTTCGAAGACTGGATTCGAGCACAAAACTTCAATGTTTCTGGTTCTTCCTACATCTGGAATGGTTTTATTAGAATTATTGATTGGATTACTAGTCAGTTGGGATGGAAGGTTGGGAAAGGTTTAAAGATTTGGCTAAGAGTGAACCCTATTGTTGGGCTCAACTCGCAGTATCTATTATCCGAGGAGCTTAGATATTGCCTTAATGACCTGGGGATATCCAATCTAGCTCAGGCTCAAAATCTTGATGTTTGTGGTCATGATGGTTACCACTGGTATACTGCATCAGATTTGTACTCGGGGGGTGAATGCGCTGAACAATGGTGTGCATATGTCAAAGGCTTGACTCACGATGGTATAAGGATTGGGATTTCTGAAGACACACTTCTTTGGATGTATGACAAAGAGTTGGGAATGGTGACAACGATAAGAGCATATGATCTTATCATCTCTGAATAACGAACAATCATGGCCAATGATTTCTTTTTGAAGATTTGGCACCTAAATATTCCACAAAAACTTAAGTGTTTTATCTGACTGACTTGTAATCTGAAAATTAGCACTTGGGATACTTTGTGCAAGAAAGGTTGGCACGCTCCCAATAGGTGTTGTTTATGCACAATGGACGCTGAAACAATTGAACACCTTTTTGTTGGCTTCCCTTACATTGGGCCTCAATAGACTTTTTGATGTTCATTTGCATTGGTCTGCTCCATCCCTTATGGAAGATCTTATTAGCTGGGGTCTCAAAGGGTGGTAGCCTCAAGTACCTGCCTCTTTTTTTCATCTGGAATATCTGGAAGACAAGAAACCATAATTTATTTGAAATCAAAATCCTAACATAACCAGTCTATGTCATAATATCTTATATGAGGTTACATCTTACAAGGTCCCACAGAAATCAAGGCATAAAATTCGTGGCATTGGAGATCCTCTTGATGCAAAATTTCCCATGGTTTTCTTTGTCGGAGCTGCTGCAAACTTCATTGGAGGAGCAGGTGTATGTATTTGGTTAAACGATCACCACTTTTTTTGCTATTAAACTTGGATGTAGGAGCAATACAAATACTAGAGTTGAACTTTTAGCATTCTAAGCATCTTCACTGATCGCCAAAGATATTGGGCTACCATACCTACATATCTTTGGCGACTCCTTGATGATTATAAATTGGGCAAAGAGTGCTGAACTTTTAGCACTCTAGGTATCTTCACTAGTCGCCAAAGATATTGCGCTGCCATACCTACATATCTTTGGAGACTCCTCAATGATCATATAAATTGGGCAAAAGGTGAATCCACTCTGGATATGGTAAACCTTTAGGCTTGGTGCTACAACACCAGATTACTGATGTACTCATTCACCTAGGTGGATTTCAATCATGTCTATAGGAAACATAACAAGAGGGCAGACATCTTATTCAAGGAAGGGTTGTATATGGCTCCTAGTCATCTCTTACTTACTAAATCTTGTGATGATGAGTTTATTGGAGAAGTCTCACTCAAGCTATTTTAAAACTTTGATCCTTCTATTTCAGATATTTATCTCATGGACTTTTTTGAGTTATTTATGGTTATGCTGAGCAGCAGTAACAATAATCTTGAGAAAAATAGCCTGCTTTGGATAAGGTCTCTAGGCTCATGTTATGCTCTTTATAAATTCTCTGACTGATGATTATATGGCACACTTATGAGAGGTCCTATTCATGTATTGATGCCCAATAGCTGATAGTGTGTTTCTCATCATGGGTTTAGTTAATATTCTGATTTGTACTATACTGTGATGTGATATTACTGTTACTGTTAAACCCATTGGTGTGCTGATAGTCTTGTATGATGATGTACCAGGTTATCTTTGATTCAATTGAATATCAAGAAACTGTTTTTTTACTGAAAAAAAACATCTTTAAAAAAAGATACTACAAATTATCAAAGATCAACTTCATCTTGGGAAACACTTATCAAGGATGCCAACACAAATGTATATTATTAAAACCAAAGGTCATATTCACTTTCGTATATTTTCGAACACGTTGCTTAGATATTCTGTTTTGTTTTACTGTACACAGGTGTTGTCCACCATAAAGCTTCAAGGGACAGGAATGTCACTTTGTACTTTTAAACAAGTCTTTTGGTGCTACTTCATTTGATTGGCCAGAAAGAGGTTTTGAGTATCTTGATTATGCAATTTTACTCATCTAAAAAGAGAACAAAATCACATATATATCAACAACAAAACAATTAAAAAGAGTTGAGACCAACATAATTAACCATATGCAATGAAGCATTCACTACTGATACAAGTACCTAATCTGTCAAAAACTCGACCAAAAACTTAACAAGTGTCATGTGAAATATCCACGAGTCCAAAGTTAAACAGAAGCCGCGTAACATATCAACAATGGTAACTTGCTTTATGGCATTGACACTCACAAAGATTAAATATACAGCCAGATCCACTAGTCAAAGATTGTCTGTTTGAGGTTGTCCCGTCATTTAACCACGATCACTAAACAACGAAAGAGAACCCCGTCAGTTGATATCACTGATTGTTTACTAAATATCGGCCTCTTTTTTTTACAAGAAAAAGAAGGCGAACGATGCGGACTTTGACCATACTGATAGCCTTGTCAAGTAACATCCAGTCAGGAGAAAGGGAACCAAAACATGCATTGATTAATTAACATGACCAAATACCACTCGTATTTGTGAGAATAAACCAGTCGTGCAGTGCAGCAGACAAACCACCTGGACGGTTTCATTACCTTAAAGAAGATAAAACAAGCATGGAGTTACTCCTGGCCTTCGCACATGGAGGTAAAAAGGGGCCAGTAAAAAGGGCACCCCGGGGGCGCCCTTACGTGACATCAGCTGGGCTAAAAACTCCCCAACGCGCACATGCAATTGGAAAGCGGAGGCGGAAAGCGGAGGCGGAGGCGGAAGCGGGGCGGGTAAATTTAAATTTCAATTCAAGCGGCAGAGTCATAGCCAGTTCCCTTTGCTGAGCCCTAATAAGAAGGACCAACATATATAGTTGTGGGGAGAAATTCAACAAAATTTAGTGTAATTTAAAAGAAAAAAAAAACAGTGCAAGGAAAAAGGGTAACCTCAGCTGTCAGTTTTGTACTGTAGCTGTCAAATTTCGTCAGAAAGCATGGGTGCGCTCGAGGGCGTTTTTTCCCTCCCTGTGCAGAGGCTATCCAGATCTACCACACTGTAGGGTTACATGGGTCACATAACAGTCTCCACGCGGGCTGCAAGTCAACATGACCCACTGGTATAGAGGCAGGTGCATTGGCAATTTCAGAAATTATAAACCAATGCATCTTTTAATATACGCCATCATGGGAGCATAATCTAACTATTACTGCAACCTTGAACACTCCAAGTTTCTCTACACAAACAATACATTTCCTCAGAATAACTACGTAAAAGATACGCAACAAACACCCCTTACCCATGTCATCTAGAAAACCTTAAATATTACCCTTACAGACGCCATATATAGCTGTCACAAGAAAGCCATTAACATCTCATCATTCATATAACATATTTTAAAACTCGCTGAACACAAATTGTTCCAAAGATCTAGTGCATCAGAGTCGCCGCTAATACACATCTACCCTATTATCTAGAAAACCTAAAACATTGACCTTGTAAGACGCATTATCCATTTATCACTAGAAAACCATTACCCTAGGCATGATTTTGTCAATATAGAACATTTAAAAGCAACGGATTTTGAACTCGAAAAGCGAGAAAAGGGTAAGAATCAAACAAGAACCAAGAGTTGAGTAAGAGAACCAAGATTTGAGTAAGAGGGCTCTCAGACAAGGCCAGGTTTGTCCACATAGAGGAAGTTACAGCTTCATCAGTCTGCATTCAAAGCCCTCATCTACGCAAAGTTATCACCTCTCTGGTAAACACCAGACGGCCGTCTGGGGTTTACCAGAAAGGATCCCCAAACTTCACGAGGACGCTGGCTTAACCGCAACAGATTCGGCCAGCCCCTGTTTCAGTGTGGTTAAGACAAATAGTCATCATCGAGCCATTCCAATAGCCTACAGATATAATAACCAACAACACAGACACAAATCCATAAGAAAATCAGACTATCTAACACCAAGAATCACCAGTGGTGCCATTGAAATGGAAGAAAGAAACAGACGACCAGAGGCACTTGGCTCAGATGTGATCGCCGTAACAGCCAATCCGCGTCGCTGATCCTTTAAAACGGAGCAAGGATTGTGTATTTATAGTTACAGTACAGAAACCCTATCAACTATCTGCTTTGTGAAACCCTAATCAAGGTTTGAGCTAATCGCTAACTCTAGGTCGCTGATTAGGCGTAACCCTCCCTCTCATCTTAGTAAATGTTGGTGGACCTAGCAAGGCTGGCCCTTCCTCTTTAGACTCTTTGGTCCTTTCCTCTGATTTTTTTTCACTTTGACACGTGTATGTTTTATGTTTTTCTTTACATTGATAGTATTCTTGTAGTTTGGGGCAAAAAAAAATTTGGCCACTTAAAAGGACGGAATTTTTATTTAAAATTAATTAAATTTTCTTTTAGAGAGATGGAATTGCATAGCTTTATTTGAAATTAATTAAAATTATTTATAGAGATGGAATTGCATAGATTGAAAAGAAATAGTGCAGAATTTTATTTATGAATATATCTTTTTGAAGTTGAAGGCCAAAGAGAAAGTGTTTTAAGATAATATTTACTATTTCTTGTTTGTGGTTGTAATTTTTTTTTAAAGGTGGTTCACTATAGAAACTATGTTTACACTATGGTTACGTTTATTTGGGAAAATATATCTTATACTCACTTAGCAAGTATATATGAACGAGTAACAACAACAACCCCGAAAGGGTCGATCACGATAAACAGCTCACAAGCCTAATATTTCATTACATACAAGGGCTCCCAAAGAGCAAATGTCCTCGGCAAGATTTGAACCCGAGAGAGGAGCGCAATAACCAAATCTCCCAACCACCTGAGCTACGCCCAATGGACATCTATGGTTGTAATATACCAACATAGATCCATCTAAAAAAGGATTTACGCGTCGAGAGGGATCAAATTCCTCAAGGTGCAAACACATTTTTAGAGTGTAAATGTTGAGGAAGGGTATTAATTTATTTAATTTGTGTAGTTTTATATAAATGCCTTGTAAATGTTTTAAATATAATTTGAGCGGACATGTTAGTTTTTATAATATTTTATTAATTTTTATATTATTTAATTATTTTTTAAAAAGGACACGTGTCAGCTCTAGGATGAGCACAGAAGGAGTTACACATCTTCCCCTACTTGGTTCTAGAATACGCCTCTTCGGCGCAAAAATGACCATGAATTTGCTTGTTATTTTGTAGTTAGGTTCTTCTAGTGGTTTGTTATTTTGATGGCTATTTTCTTTAGCGGACAACTTACTTCTTGTTTTATCTTAGGCATGTTCACCTTAGTTACTGTAACAACTATAAAATAAAATATTATTTAGATTGGTTAATTATCTTGTGAAAAGGTGTAGCCCTTCAGTTTACATGCTTAAAGCCTATAAAGGCGAGCTTCCCTATAAAGGCGAGCTTCCCTTGTAATTATTAAATCATCCAATATATTATTATTATTCATATTTCATTATCAAAATGATAGTCGAATTCAACTAACAGACAACCGGATTCGGTTGCTCCATTTGGTATCAGAGCGGATTCGCTCCTGCACTCTAGGCTCGGACTCGACTTGTCAATTTTTTATTTTTTCGCTGCTTCATTTCACCCATACCTCATACCTCCCTCACTGCTCCCTCTGCATCTCCCCATCTGCTCTCCATAACCTCGCCCCTCCATCCTCTGTGCACCTGCTCCCTTCCAACCGTACTCCTCAATGGGTTGTTGTTCTCCTCCTCCCCACAGTGCCTCACTACCCTCCACCGTTGCCTCATTGCCCTCACCATCTCCTCTGCGCACTCTTCTCCACTGCTAGCCACCAACGTCTTCAAATTCACCCCCACTGCCTCCCATCCCCACGTGCTATCCTACTCCACCATCCCCCGCCACTCCCTGCTGCTCCTTCATCTCCACGCGCTCAGTCCCATCGCAGCCAGCTCCCACACGCCCGTTGCTCCTCTCCTCCTGCGCGCAGTCCATTTCCGCGCTCTACCCAACGCTGCACAGCAACCAGCGCCTCTACTCTGTGTGTCCATCTACTGCTCACTACCCATTTCGCCCATCTGCCGCTTCACACCCATCTACTGCTTCACGCGGCCCATTATCTCCACGCTAACCTGCAACAAAAAAAAAACACAAATAATATATTATAATAATATAATATTATATATATTATATTATATTATTTCAAATATTTTGCAATATAATATATTTTTAATAAATTATTTTTAAAAAATCAAATATTATATTTTATTATTATAATATTTGTTTAAAAAATAAAAATAAAAAATATATACAAAATATAGTTTATGAAAAAATATAATAATAATAATATTAATTAATTAAATAATTAATATATTATTATTCAATTCACTTCAAAAGCCAAAATAGCGTCGAAATACACACCTCCGTATACAAGGTCCAAGACCAAGGAGGAACTGAAAGAGAAGATCGAAAAAATGGAGAAGGACATAAAGTCCATTGTCGCTAACCAAGAAGGCTTGAAGGAAAAGATGCAAAATAACAATATATTACTAAAAAACGAGCTTGTTTTGGTACTAGAAAGAAGGCTCGATGACAAACTTGACATCCTAAATGAAAAACAAAAAGACATGGATGACAAAATGAGTACCGTGATGCAAAACATAAACACCTTAACACAGAACATGAGCACCATGATGCAGAACCATAATACATTAATCGAGATGTTACAAAGGCTCATACCTAGTTTGGGCCAAGTCAGCGGTCCACACATGCTAGATGTCTCATTTCATGTTGCCACCCAGGAAACACTCGTAAAGAATCAAGAAGAATTGCAAAAAGAAATAAAGATTAACAATGCGACACTTAAGCAAGAGATAGAAACACAAGTACTGCCAGATATGGAGG
>LPNX010243753.1:48260-95760 GCA_001517045.1 Pseudotsuga menziesii
CACAATAGTGGGAATCCTTATCGACACAAGTATTTGGGTTGTCTGACAAGCAAAGACTCGAAACCTGTTTAGGAGGTCTTAAACCATACCTCCAAAAAGAGTTAAAGTTGCATGACATACCTAACGTAGAAGTGGCAAGACATAAAGCAAAAGCCGCAGAATGCAAATTGGAAGGAATTAAAACAAAAGGTGATAACCATTATCGACAAGAAAAAGAGACACAATGTAGGTGCTGTGCAGATACTTGGTCACCCGGTCATCAATGCCACAAACCTTAATCATATGCCTATGAAATGGAAAATAGATCGAAGTCATCTAACAGTTACGCTGATAATAGAAAAAAGAAGAAAAACATATGTCGTTGATGCGATGATGATTGGACCCCTGGTCATAAATGTAGGAACAATGAGACAATACAGTGCAAAATCATCAATGGAAAGGAAGTGCAAGTCTCTGCACAAGAGACCTCGTCTTATTCTAATACCGACACCGAGTCATAATGAAGAATGACACTAGAAAAATACTTAAGCTTTGAGGACAAAGCTTCCTCAAAGGAAGTGGCAAGGTAACAACTATAAAATAAAATATTATTTCGATTAGTTAATTATCTTATGAAAGGGTGTAACCCTTCAGTTTACACACTCAAAGCCTATAAAGGCGAGCTTCCCTTGTAATTATTAAATCATCCAATATATTATTATTATTCATATTTCATTATTAAAATGATAGTCGAATTCGACTAACGGACAACCGAATTCGGTTGCTCCAGTTACAGGGGATTCATATACAAGGCGAAGAGCCATTTCTATGGCTGGAACACCTCGATCACCACTATGCAAAAAATCACGAGGGTGTTGAAGTTTGAATTGGTGTCGGTCTGGAAATCATTTTGATATCTCGAGATTCCCATAACCTTCTAAAAGCATAGCATAGATGATTGAAAACCAATTGTGTAGAAATGAAAAAACAAGATGACTCAATAGGGAGGCCGAAAATGGAGTTTGATAGTTTGTTCGATGACTCCACTTCGTTAAAGAGTTTGGAATCACCTTCCTGAGATCAGTTTCGGTTTTAGTTTTGGAGAATGGGGTTATGTCGTATTGGTGGATTTAGTAGTGGGTTTGTTGAGATTCATGAACCCATATACTCGTGGGTGGTTGATTTGGTGCCCAAAATGGATTTCTAGGTGGGTTTGAAGAGTGTTAGTTCATATTCTGATTGATTGGATGCTTGATAATGGAATTGTTAGTAAGGTAACATTCTGAAATTGGAACTTAGACATCTACACTATTCATGTTGAGGTTGCATATCGATGTTTAGGAATCTACATTGTTCATGGTGAGGATGCATATCGTTGTTTTGACAGTACGCGAGTCTCCCTTAGAGGGTGCAAGCTCATGGGAAACATGGCCTACTCATCAAAAGTGGAGATGGTAGCAAAGCATTATTGTCACAAGAAGGAAATGAAGAGGGAGAAAGAAGCAGAAGGAAGAAAGTGAATGGCTATAGCAGAATTGCTTCATAGAGTATTGAATTCAGATCAGATCCTACTTCGAGATGTAGTTGGGGGGGGCTTGATGTAATTGCAAAGAGAATGAGTGAACAACTGAATGAATTTTTGGAAGAACTGAAAGTTGAGCTTCGAGTTATATTTGAAGGCAATGGAGGTCTTCAACACAAAGAAGAATTTTCCCTTTTGACGAAAGCTTGTACAAAGCAGGACTGGTCTTCATCCTAAGTCAATGTCTAGGGCACACAAAGTTCAATTAGAAGTATTTGTTGTACTTATACAAATAGGGATTCAATCTTTTTTGCATCCAGAAATCAATGTCACTCAAAGGGTCCTCATTAAGATATTTTTCCCACAAACGATGTAGACATATAGCATGTCATAGTCAACCTCTTGCGGAAGATTGTAGCTGTGAAGTTTGTACCACCAAGAGTGGATTCTATAGCCTTTGCAAGTGTGTTATTTGCATCAAATTTGACTTTGAAATGAATACTTGTTGGTGGGTAGGTTGTGATATTTGTTCCCACTGGACACACATAGATTGTGCAATTTGTGTAGGGAAAATAAGAATGGGTACTAGTCTTAAGGGTGGTGTAGGGTAATCTAAAATTCTTTTCAGTGTCAAGCTTGTAAGAAGACATCAAAACTATTAGGGTGAGTGAAGGATGTGTTTCAGCACTGTGCACCTAACTGGATAGAGAATTTCTCATGAAGGAGTTTGATTGTGTTTAGAGGATATTTCATGGTAGTGAGGACTCTATGGGCAAAAAACTATTTTGGAAGTTTGAAGAACTATTGGAAAGTCTAAAGAATGGAGTTATTGATGAGGCCAAAGTTTGCAAAGTGATGCAACATTTCTTCCAAGGCTTAGTTTCTCCCAACACGTGGCAAGTTATTTTTATTATATATATTTTTTATGCACAATATCTAGTTGGTAAGCCTTACAATGATCCAATGAGGAGATAGGACCAGAGTAAAATAAAAATATTACAGATCCTGGTTTAAGATGGATCTATGTTAGTTTTAAGTTTTTAAACTTTTGAATTGAATCATTATTTCTTACCCAATAATTGATCTATTTCAATTATGTTCATAAGCACTCTTACATGGTTGAGCCATGTTGGGGATTGGGAGTGTTTCTATCCATAGTTATAATTGGCATTCTCCATTCCCCTACAGTTCAATGATTATTCAGTTTATGTTGGCACAATTAGTACATGTGATGTAGCATGTCTTTAAGATGAAGCATGAAGAATACATAAGGGATCAATTGGAGTAGCATAGACTTTGTGGATAATTAAGATGTATTGGATCTTATCAAAAGGTATTTTATATTTCATTTTTTGTTATATTGTCTATTGATGTGTTACAATTGCAATACCTTTTTAAAATGTTATGCCTCAAAAGAGGAAAGACATAATTTATATAATGACTGCGGCAATTGGTCCTTAAGATCAAAATGAGTTGAAGTCAATGATTTATCACTGTGATTACTCTACCTGTCGTATACATGGTTGCAACTCTAAGGGGTCATGATCCAGGAGGATATTGGTGGCCACCCACCTATTCCACTTGGACCCCCACCATTGTTTCTTTCAGTTTTCCAGTTTCCTTAATTGTAGCACAATTTACTATTTTTGGCAGTTTTCAGGTCCTAAACTTCCGGAGCCGTTTTGAGGCCCTAAACGACATTTTGTTGGCATCGAATGGCCAGGAAAATATGAGTCCATTTCAGACTCAATATTTGTTAATTGTGGATGTAGTCCTTGAATACATATTTATAAAGATGTATCATGCGCATCAAACGGAGGTAATATGCCAAAGTTACGACCCCAGGAAATTGATGTACCAATTTACCCAACGGGGCCCACATTCTGGCGTTTCACCTCCTAAGGTTAGGTTTCTGGATGTGTAGGGTTTCCATTGTTTCTCAATAATATATAGGCCTTCAAGCCTCATTGTAACACAGAGTTCAGAGGCATGTAGCCGCCACATCTCTTCTCAGAGATAAGCTACCAACACTCTAGCTAGTTTATTTCCATTATGTATGTAAACAAGTTTAAGTTCTTTGATTAATGAAATGAAGTGTTATTTCCGCTGCATCTTTGTTTCTATAGTTATTTGTGTATTCTATTGTGTTCCTACATAAATCTGTATCAGTGGTATTAGAGCAATCTGCTCTTTCTCGATCCTTCGTTGCATGTCCCCAACGAGGGCGGGGTATAAAGAGTTAGGGCTTGATCTGGTTGAACCTTTGCAAGATCAAACTCGCAAATCCCGACGATCGCCCATGGGGGACGAAAAGAAAGATGAGGGCGCAGAAGATCCTATCAAAATGTTGCTCGAGGAGGCCCTTGAAAAACAAAGGAAAGCAATGATGGATAACTTCGCCCAAATCCTTCAACGACTTCCCACTGGTGGCACATCTGCATCTAGCAGCCACTCTGGAGGTGCAACCCCTTTTAAGGTACAAGTAAACTTCGACATCCCCATATTTGATGGCCAAATATATGCGAACGTCGTAGATAGATGGTTAAATCTATTAGAAGGATATTTCTCGGTTCATGACTTTTTCGACCGAGAAAAGATTACTTTTTCACTACTCAAAGCCGCCCCCCATGTCAAGGACTTGTGGAAAACCTACTATGAGAGAAAGGATGAGGAGGAACCCTCTCTGTTCTCAGTCGTACCCACTTGGAATTCTTTTCGAGATGCCATAAAGGGACAATATTATCCCGTGGGGAGCTATGAGGACAAGTACATACAATGGACTACGATGCGGCAACAACGAGATCAAGATGTGCATGAGCTGACGAATCTGTTTCATACCTGATGCACCAAGTTGGGTATCAAAGATTCAAAGAAAAATTTGGTGTTGAAGTACCGCAGTTGTCTGCATAGATACATTTAGGAGGAAATGGAGTTCCTTGACATCTCCTCGCTTGGTATGGCATACCGATATGCTGCCAAAATTGAGCAAAAATTCAAACAGAAAAAGCGAGACTTTGGATCTGGGAATCAGAAGCAAGCGAAAGGTGCCCCCAAACCATAGAACCAAGGACACAACCAAGGCATGGCGACTCAAGACAACTTGCCAAAGCCACAAGCAAAGAGAAACACCGCAAAGCCGAAGAAGGAAGTGGGAAAGTGGTGCAAATTCCATAAGAGCCCCACTCACAACATAAGTGAGTGTCAAGCCAAGCAGTCACTAGTGGCAAGATAAAGGCTTCCGAATCAGATGCATACTCTGACACTGAATCAGAACCCGAGAAGGGGAATGACAGAGGCAAGAAGACTATCGATACAAATCCTAACGCCACCGTGCCACCACAAAGATCCAAAAGGAAGAACGAGAAGATTCATAGGAGGAGGAGTGTCATTTCCACTCCCATATGTGGGTAAAGGGTTCCCCACTACAGTTCATTGTCGACAGTGGGAGCCAAAAGAGCCCCATTTCAACAGAGGTTGCGAGGCGGTTAGGCTTGCCGACCACAACACACCCGCAGCTATACACTATCGGGTGGCTTCACCAAAGACAGGATCTCTATGTCAACTAGCAGTGTCGCCCTCCCTACAGCATCAAGCCCTTCACCGATGAGGCATTATGTAATATTGCTCCTCTTGATGTTTGTGATGTATTATTAGGTCAACCATACTTATGGAAGTGACATGCTGTGTATGAGTTCTGTCCTCGCGCTATTATTATTACATTGGGAAATAATTTTTACAGGATACCAAAGGTACCACCTCCTACCGCTATCTCTTTGGTTACTGCAAAACAATGCAGTAAGCTCATTTCCAAAACTGGGAAATTTGTTTTCTTAATGATCTGCCCTCAGGGAAAGAAGAAGATCATGGCCACGAACTCCAGACAGGGCCCCTCCGCACGACAACAACAAATGGACAAGGTAGTGGAGGAGTATCGGGACATATTCACCTCACCCACAGGGGTGTCTTTGCATTGTCAGGTCAAGCACCCCATCGATCTGACCCCAGGTGCATCGCTACCCAATGGACCGATCTATTAATGCTTTGTTCTGGTAAATGATGAAATCAATAGGCAAAGTTAGGAGCTGTTGTAGAAGGGTCACATTCGGCCAAGTTCATTGCCCTGTGGGAGCCCAATCGTGTTGGTATAGAAGAAGGATGGGACTTGGAGACTCTGTATTGACTATTGGGCGCTGAACAAGATCACTGTCCAGAATAGGTACCCGATCCCACGGATTGATGACCTCCTGGACTAACTTAAAGGGGAAAAATATTTTAGCAAGATCTACTTAAAGTCCGAGTATCACCAGGTACCGATCGAATCGACCGATGTGTGGAAGATTGCCTTCAAAGCCAAGGAGGGCCTTTTCGAATCGTTGGTCATGCCTTTTGGGCTAAAGAATGCTCCTATAACCTTCATGATACTGATGGATGACATCTTGCGGCCATTCACCAACTCATTTGTAGTATTGTACTTGGATTCCATCCTGATATTCAGCTAGACTTGGAAAGAGCACCTCCACCACATCCGATAGGTCCTCCAAACACTGCGGAAGCACAAGTTGTGTGCCAATTTGGACAAGTGCACTTTTGGCATGACCCAGGTTTAGTATCTGGGATACATTATTTATGAGTGTGGGGTACATGTGGATCCAACCAAGATCCAAGTCATTCAGGATTGGCCAGCCCCAACTACTCTAACAGAGTTTTGCATATTTTAAGGTCTTGCTAATTTCTACCGCATGTTTGTGTTGGGATTCTCTCGTATCACTTGGCCCTTGAGTTAAGTCACCAAGGGAAGAGCGAAAGCAAAATTCTTCTAGCAAAAACTCAACAGAAGGTGTTTGCAGAATTGAAACATCGCCTCTGCTGTGCCTCAGTGTTGACATTACCAGACTTGCAACAACAATTTGAGATCGAGACAGATGCCTCTGACTATGCTATTGGGGCAGTCCTTACTCAACAAGGGCATCCAGTGGCATATCACAGCGAGACACTGTCCGCAAATATCCCACTTATGACAAAGAGATGTATTCCATTGTACAGGCTTGCCGACAATGGAAGCATTGCATTTTGGGGAAGGAAACGATCATCCACACAGACCACCGACCCCTGTAGTTCATACAGACATAAGGGAAGTTACAAAATGACCACCATTAGAAGTGGTCCACATACCTACAATAGTTTCATTTGAACATCAAGTACAAGAAGGGAAGCACCAATAATGTTGCAGAATGCCTCAGTCAACCACCGATCGTGGCGATAGCCACCATGCTCAACTCTTGTGGGAACGAGACTTCTAATTGGTCGCTTCTCTACAAGAGCGATCCAGAATTCAGCCACACATACAAGATGCTCTTGGAGGGAAACCAAGTTCCAAATTTTCACCTCCAGGTGGCACTAGTATGTCACATGGGACACCTTTGTGTTCCTTCAAGCAAGTGTGCCAATATGATTCGGGAAGCGCACTATAGTCAGGTCGCTGGGCATTTCAGAGTCGAGAAAATAGTGGCAGTACTGCAAAAGTATTTCTATTAGCCGAACCTTCGACAAGACGTCAGGAAGTACATCCGATCCTGCATCGCTTGCGCCATTTCCAAACCATCCATCAAGAAGCAAGGCCTATATACTTCATTTCCTACCCCTAGTCGACCTTAGGAATCCATCTCCATGGATTACATGTCGGGCCTTCCTTGTACTAAGCACGGCAACGAATGCGTGTTCCTAGTCGTCAACAGATTCTCAAAGATGGCCATAATGGCGACCTGCAAGAAGAATATCGCAACAGAAGCCACTGCTAAACTCTTCTTTGAACGAGTGTGGGTACACTTTGGGATCCCACTGTCTATAATCTCAGACCGGGACAGCAGGTTCCTTAGTACATTCTGGTCTAGCCTATGTTCAGTGCTAGACACCAAGCTCACAAAGTCCACAGCTTTCCATCCCCAGACCGATGGCCAGATAGAGGTCGTCAACAGGATGATCGTACACATTTTATACATGTACAACTCCAAGCATCCACACACATGGGCTGAGAGCCTCCCCTATGTACAACATAGCTATAAACAGGCCCTCCACAGCTCAACTAACCACAAGCCCTTTCAGGTGGGCTTGGGATTCCAGCCATTATGTCCCATTGACGTAGCCATGCCATTTGCAGCTACTCAGGTTGATTCAGCTCATGTTTAGTCTGAAGTTTCCAAGGCCAACAGCTTCATTAAGCGCATTCAACACATTCGCCAACAAGTTGATGACATATTGGATAGATCCAATGCTAAGTACAAGCAGTGGCATGATCAACATCGGATGCAACACAACTTCCAGGTGGGTGACAAAGTGTGGCTACATTTGCAGAAGGAGTGCCTCGCTGGACCCCATCGCAAGCTTCACCCGCTCCAATATGGGCCATACACCATCACCAAGGCTGTCGGGGACAATGCCTTCGAGCTCAGTATTCCACCATTCCTTGGTCTGCACCCAGTGTTCAATGTGGACTGCCTTCGGCCCTACTTTCCACCTCTATTGGACACATCAGATGTGGCAGAACAACTCACACCAACAGAGTTAAACCCCGACTGCATGGAACAAGCCACAACTAATCAGATTATGGACAAATAGATCAAGAACACCCACCAGTAGAAGATCCAGCTATATCAAGTTGTCAAAGTAAGCCAACTCCTTCACCAGGGAAAGTGGCTCACTAGGGACCAAGTTCAACAGAATTTTCCGCATCTCATGGAGGAACTCAACGCAATGGGGACCATTGCTTCCTAAGGGGGGAGGAATGATCGAGGAGGATATTGGTGGCCACCCACCTATTCCACTTGGATCCCCACCATTGTTTCTTTTAGTTTTCCAGTTTCCTTAATTGTAGCACAATTTACTATTTTTGGCAGTTTTCAGGTCCTAAACTTCAAGAGTCGTTTTGAGGCCCTGAACGACATTTTTTTGGCATCGAATGGTCGGGAAAATATGAGTCTGTTTCGGACTTGATACTTGTTATATATGGATGTATTCCTTGAATAGATCTTTCTAACGATGTATCATGCACGTCAAAAGGAGGTAGTATGCCAAAGTTACTACCTCGGGAAATTGATGTACCAAGTTACCCAACGAGGCCCACATTTTGGCGTTTCACCTCCTAGGGTTAGGTTTTTGGATGTGTAGGGTTTCCATTGTTTCTCAATAATATATAGGCCTTTGAGCCTCATTGTAACACAGAGTTCAGAGGCATGTAGCCACCACATCTCTTCTTAGAGATAAGTTACCAGCACTCTAGCTAGTTTATTTCTATTTTGTATGTAAACAAGTTTCAGTTCTTTGATTAATGAAATGAAGTGTTATTTCCACTGCATCTTTGTTTCTATCGTTATTTATGTATTCTGTGCCTGCATAAATCTGGATCAGGTCAGTTATGCCTAAGACCCTCATAGGAAAGGTACTTTGTCTCATGTGCAACCACATCCAATAAATTAATCATTAATTCAAATGTAGTTACAAACCCCATATAAAATAACCAACTCAACATGAGTGTGCTTAGGAGATAGTTCCGATGGTGGTTGATTTCATCAAAGAATGTCCCAAAACCATGTGTTGTTTCCTCAAAACCATTGACTGATTCACCTCAACCATATGAATAAGAGAAGGTGACAAATAGAAGTATGCCAAGGTTGTTACACTCCTCATCCATGAAAATAAACTACTCCCCATGTGTCTTGGAATCTGACACAACTACATTTGGTGTCCCAATTTGACATTTGCATCGACATTTATTGAAAATATCAATTTAGAATGTTGAATTGAAGTTGATTGGGTGGAGAATTGAAGAGAAAATCCACCTATGTTTTGTAACATGTCACTTAAGTGACATTAGGTGGCTAGTGTGGATTAAGAGACATTATGTGGATAGAATGGCTTAAGCGACATTAGGGAACAACACTTAAGCCACGCTAGGCAATGTGGTTTAAGCGACATTCTCTAACATGGATTAAGCCACGTTATGTGTGCACCTTTCCAAGATGACATTCCAACTATTTTTTGGTAATTTTTTTATGTATTTCTATTACTTCTACGACATTGAAAAGTTGATCATACCAAAGAAAATAATACTTTTTTTTTAATAAATTTGAGAGAATTAGAATTTGGTTAGAGGTAACTTTTCATGTGGTTCGAGATTATCCTTTCAACTAAAATTTATGCTTCGATTAATTGGAGGATTATTATTTGACATTTCATCATCATGAACCCTAGTCTATATTGGTTTTTTCTTGCAAGTATGGATGTACTCTTTGAACTAATTGTTATTGCGTTGAGCTGATTTGTTAATGATGTTTGTGCAACATACATTACCACGTTTAACTTAAAGTGAGGAGTTACATCAATAAAGAGAGAGTTAATTTTTAAAAATCAATAACTAATTGTACGTTTACAATATATGAAATCATTATTAATTTTTAGTATAAAGAATAAATGATTTGACACACATCAATATCCTAGTCAGCGCACTAAATTCACCCATAGTGGTTAAAAAAGAATTTAGTAGCTAGGTAGGACCTTGGGGCTAAGCATCCAAATAATGCCCCATGCTTATTTCTCATTTTGAAACATAGTAAGTAGTCTGAATAGGTGACTTTAAAAAATACTCCACCATCAAGTGTTAAATACTTGGGGAATGAGGAACTGTGAAAGAGAAGGTCAAACCTAAGGTGAGGTTGCTTCTGTTATCCCAGGGGGTTTCCCACCACCCTAATTTGGAGGTGACATCTCAAAATTCTAGGGACAACCTCTTCTTCTCACTTGAAGGAGGTAACCTAGTGGATAAATTTTAGGGCACCTATCTTATATGTGTCTTTCATGGGAAGCAATGGTACTTGGATCAAATTTTGTTGGACATTGGTATCAATCCTAGTGTCCCTTGTTATAACTGATCCTTTCGAACCTTCTTTGGCTATCCTTGGTGAATTAATGACCATCTGGATCTGTAGCTCTTGGAAGGCACATTTCTATTTGAGTGGAAGGTCACAACTAGGTCATTACGAATTTTCACACACACAGATTTGGAAGACACATTTTAGAGTCCCATTGTTAGTGAAATAATCCGACACATGTATTATACCTAAATCTTGTCATCAGCATGTGAAGAGGTCCCAAACTTCAGTATCTGCCCTTAATCCCAAATTGTGAAGTGAAGATATTGGTCCAGGCATTAAATCTGCATGTGAAAATCCAACACCACTTCTACCCTTTAGTCAATGAGAAATACCTTCTTCATCACTGCCTATAATGTATTGGCAGTAAGTGATGGCACCGCCCTTACCCTTTTTTCAAATCGTGGTTCTTCCCTATCATTGCTCCATCTCAGTGAGGAAGAAGAGGTGCCCATGGTAAAAAGTGAAAAAAGAGAGATTCTCATGAAGCTTCTCGAAAGAAGGCTTCATGGCACCCTTATCCCTACTCATTAGGGCCAGTTGGGCTCAAGATCCATCCTTTGGGGATCTCCTATCCACCTCACCCACCAATTTCTCAACCATCTCTATCCATCCCAAGCCTATAAAAGTAGGCTCATAATCCATGGTTGGGAAGAGAGTAAAGTTATGTTGTTGCTTTGACATTCTGGCCTAAATTAGTAGAGTGAGCTTGAGGGAGCAAGTTGGAGTTATTGGGCACAAGATGTTGGCTTTGTGAAGGAGCACATCGACACTAAGGCATAGGTTGTAAACTTCTTCTCTATTATTGAATGCAAAATTGGTTCCTTTCCCATAAAATATATTGTGTTATTATCGTATATTTTGTTGTTGAATTCCTTAGTCATCAACATAGAATAATGGATCATATTCTAGTGCTATTTGATTTGGTTTGTTGTTTTCATGTGATTATGCAGGTTTATCCATGAAGAACCATCATTGTAAGAAACAACTATACTATTACATCAGAGAGACTGATTCCAGATCTCCGCCCAGTCTAGGGAATGTCTTCCAATTCTGTTGTGTACCATTTGTTCTAGATCTGAACCATTCAGACTAGAGGAGCAATTCCTGTCCCCAGCGGAGTCGCTAGATTTGTAGCTAGGAATTTTGGGTCTCTCAATGTTTATTTTAATGAGTCTAATGAAATTTAACTCAGTATCATTCATGTTTAGAGAGTCTGAATGAAGATGGAAGAAGACTCCAAAAGGGTCCTTTTTTCGTATTATTTAGTCTCTAGGGCCCGAAAAAGAATAAAATGATGCCCAAGAGAACTCTTCCAGTCATGATTGGCTGGAGTGTACCTTTTTTGTAAGTAGTTCCCCCTGGTTCGAAAAAGGGGTAAACTATCACCAGGAAGATGACTCTTTTTTGGGAATGAACCCCTCCTTTCTTAGGTTCATAAAAGGTATGAGAATGGAATTGTCTTTATATGAGCTACAACGAGTGTTTGTTACCCTCTTTGAACTCATAAAAAAGAGAGGCACTCATCAATCATGATGGGGAAATTAGGGAAGGGAATCAATTAATTTTGCAAATAAAATGGTAGTTGTTTGCCACCTTTGAACATGGCACTTGTTTGCATTTCATTCAGTTAATTGGGTATTCAACTTGTTTTTGAGTCGATCCACTTTCATGAGTCATGCCACTCCTTTGAGTCTTTCAAAAGAATGCATTTTCCATTGTCATATTGTGTTCCTCCTCATCAAGCCAATGCTGCCAATTATTTTGTCGTGCCACCCGATGTTCAAAGGGAAGTTAGAAGTTTACCTCTGCAGTTAAAACAACCTTTGTGTCAACAAATTTTGATTCAATCCTATGGTTACATTATCTAAAACATTCCAGAACTTTGTTCCGAGTTTTGTGTCGTCGATGTGGGGTTTATTATGGCCCTCCTTCGACGAGACTATTCTTGTCGACATTTGATCATCATCCAGGAATTAGTCTTAGAAACAAAGATAGTACCTTGAGGTCTTATTCCTTAATGAGAGATTCTCTCGCTCTTGACATAGGTTCACATCATTGACCTTTGATCGATAGATTCGACTAAGTGTTCGACATCAAATCATCTATTCACACTTAGTAGATTGTACTAGGGTACCTTGGGAATCATTGACATCAATGGTGATCTCCCTCGCACTTGTTAACGGTTCACATCATTGGTCGGTAATCAAGTGGTTTCTACCATGTTCGACTTTAGATCATCATAATCACATGGATGGAATCATACTTTGTGGAAGACAAGACAAAGACCCTGGGTATCTGCTGAAAAGAACTCATAACTTTCTCCCCAGGTTGCGATGGAGTGTATTGTATGAAGTACCAGCATGGATCCACATTTGTATGGTCGTGGCTATGCTCAAATTTGCGTCTATATGACATAGATCTACATTGTATATTTGGTAGCTATGTCCAAGTTTGAGTCCTTTATCACATGGATCTACACTGTATTCTAGTAGCCATGTTTGTTAATATCTCTCATGGATCTGCCTTGTATTGGTCTGTAGCCATGATAAAGAAATAGTTGCTCATGAGTCAAAAGTATTGATGTATTGTAGATGCCTGGTTGATGATCTTCAATCAAGTTGATTCTTGCCTCGAAGTGATAACTTGTTATTTCAAAGCTCTTGCCTATCGTATCCCTCTAGCCTCATGCTTTGGGGGGCATTCTGTTATACCTAAATCTCATCATCATCATGTGATGAGGTCCCAAACTTCAGTATCTTCTCTTAATCCCAAATTGTGAAGTGAAGATATTGGTCCAAACATTAAATCTGCCCAAAGTGGTACCTTCTTCAGCACCGCCTATAATGTATTGTCACTAAGTGGTGGCACAGCCTTTACCCTTTGTTCAAAGCGCGGTTCTGCCCTATCACCACTTTGTCTCAGTGAGGAAGAAGTAGTGCCCATGGTAAAAAGTGAAAAAAGAGAGGTTCTCATGAAACTTCTCGAAAGAAGACTTCATGGCACCCTTATCCCTACTCACTAGGGCCTGTTGGGCTCGAGATCCATCCTTTGGGGATTTCCTATCCACCTCACCCATCAATTTCTCAACCATCTCTATCCATCCCAAGCTATAAAAGCAGGCTCATACTCCATGGTTGGGGAGAGAGTAAAGTTATGGTGTTGCTTTGACATTCTGGCCTAAATTAGTAGAGTGAGCTTGAGGGATCAAGTTGGAGCTATTGGGGATGAGATGTTGGCTTTGTGAAGGAGCACATCGACACAAGGCATATGTTGTAAACTTCTTCTATACTATTTAATGAAAAATTGGTTCCTTTCCCATAAAATATATTGTGTTATTATCGTATATTTTATTGTTGAATTACTTAGTCATCAAAATAGAATAGTGGATCATATTCTGGTGCTATTTGACATGTTTTTTTTGTTTTCATGTGATTATGCAGGTATATCTATGAAGAACCATCATTGCAAGAAACAACTATACTATTACATCAGAGAGACTGATTCCAGATCTCCACCCATTCTAGGGAATGTCTTCCAATTCTGTTGTGTACCATTTGTTCTAGATCTGAACGATTCAGACTAGAGGAACAACTCCTGTCTATAGGAGGTGAAAAATTCCTAGCTACAACATGCACCCACAAATGCATTTATTTCATTTCGCACATAACTTGGTTGTATGATTTGATCTTCTTAAATAAATGTACTTTCATATGGGATTGACATGAATCATACCCTATCCCCCTATCCACTCACCTTGACTAGTTTGGGGAAACATCATGTTCCTCCTCTGTTACTCATAGAGTTGAATGAAGCCTCATCCTTGATGGGATTTCACAGGGAGATCTTAGGCCTCCTATACTAGTTAAAATTAGTTATCTCATACTTGGTTTGTGCTCATTTCTTTCATCCTTGAACTTTCAGTGTTCTCATTTATCCTTTTACACCTTCTTTTGTATTGGTCACTCCCCTCTCTTTCTTTGCCTCCTAATGGGTTGATATATCCCTACATAATCATTTCAAGTAGGGAATGACTCGAGATAGTTGTATAATGGTGTGATTGACCATTGTGTTATACCTATGTGACATGGAATGTGGTTGTTGCATCCTATAGACTGCATATATGAGATTATCTTACCAACCATATCTCTCACATTTCTAACTTTCCCCTCTTTCCTTCATTAGTCCTACCTTGATGTCACCACCTTCTTTATCATCATTTTATTGGAATCCCCATAACATCATCACCTTGTACCTTTTTCTTTTCATCCATCATTTGTACTTTTATACCTAAGAGTTGGTGTCACTGGGGATAATTTTAAGAACACCCCCCAAATTTATATGTATAATAAATGGGTGAATCTCCCTGATATATAGGAATATTTGAAGGCTATTTTATCGATAATATAATATTTATATATAATTTTTTGGCTAATATTTCATTCTATTATAGAATCTTGTAAAATGTTGGCGAATCTTTCACTAAATTATAAGATATTGCAAAATATTGGTGAATATTTCACTTAATTATAAAATATTGTAGAAACATGGCGAATATTTCATCAAATTATAAAACCTTGTAACATCTTGGTGAATATTTTGCTAGGAAGACTCAGCTTTTGATTCTACAGATTACTAAGTTAGTGCAATATAAGAGCATATCTAGAGCTTGACTGTCTGAACTCCTATACCCTCAAATGATCAAATGCAAGAATGAGGAGAGGAGGGATTTATTTATACATTTCACAAGCAGTATTGGGTCACTCACAATTGGATTTGTTGGTGAATAAAAAATTTCAAAAACTAGATTCAGGTCAAGTGGGGACTCTAATTTTTATCTCATCCCTCAATGGTCCAATAGACATGTGGGGATTGAAATCTTAACATACCGACAAATAGATAGAATTGAAAAATTTACATCATGGAGTGATTATGGCACCCAAAAACCACTATTACAATGTGGAGTATTATCGAGACCCACAACCTTATTATAGTGTATGAATTCCCAATTAGTGTATTTTTTAAATCTCTCATTTTTAAGCTACCCTCTAAGAAAAAATAACCTGCTTATATGTTTATAGATACGAATGCCACTTTATACTTTCTTTTGTTGACAATCAAAATATCAATTATGTCATTTGAATTAGAATTTTTGGTGTTAGTTAGAAGCTTGCAATGATTATTATAAATAAGAATATACACTAACAAGAATCGAAAACACATTAATGCATCATCACACATATCGTTAGAACTACTCTTTTAAAGACTACTTTTTGGTTTTCCAGAAAACCAAAAAAACAAGGCTTTGATGCAAATTTATTTAAAAAACGAAACATGGAAAGACATATAAGTACCAAAAATATGAATAAAACCCCATACGTAAAAATCATAGCCTTATAGGTAACTTAGTGACAAATCAACGGGGCTCCCATTTCAGTTGATGAAATGGGATCTATTGTTTCCAACAACATACCCCTGCAACAGTTATGGTCATCAATGACTGCCTAAGATGTGGGGATGATGTGATGCCATGCATTTAACTAGAGACATATTGTTTTACCCCATGACTCACAACGGTGAATACAACTGTGAGATTGTGTAGCCCCATCATGTCCTTACCTTCTCCATATACAAGTTTCCCTAACTACTAAACTTTTAAAGCAACATTGTCTATATTTAAAGATTGTTGCGATTGATGACATGTCGTTTAGTATTCTATTTAATTATGATATGGTTTCAATTATATCATCATAATTAAACTATAAAAGTAAGATAAGGACATTAAGTCGTAGGAAGGGAGACTATCGTATAAGGTGGGGAGGTTGAAATTTTAGGGAAATATGTATAATTATTGCATGATGTAATCCTGGAATTATAAAGAGATGGCAATGTTGAGAAAATATAACCACCATGATTTAGAGAATCATATAAATTTAAGAACAACTACCAAATTATGAATCTAGAGGTCCTGCCATTGCACTCTTAGTGAAAGGATGCATCGTTATTATCAAATAAACACCAATAACATTTAAGTCACCTAGAGGTCAATGTCATGAGTCAGTAAATTAGTTATAGGGACCTCATTGTATTTATATTAAGCGTTGGAACCAATGTCGAGATTCACCCATGTTCCTTTTGTGTTGTATCTTGTGTGAGAGACAAGATCTATGATCTTGTAGCATGATACTTTCTTTATAAAGAGAGAGAGGAGAATATGAACATATTTTGGTTTTATTGGAGTGCTTGCTGGTGTGTTGTAGAAATCTATTTAGCTCGTGAGACTAGATATGCATCCCTATATAGCCCTTGTACTAGAGTGCATGTGAGAAGGAGCCTTGACCCAATAAGGGCGTAGTGTCGAGTCTTCCACAACTTGACTTATGGATAGATTGTACTAATATTTATTGGGACTTGTGTGTGTAAATGAAGTCATATCATTGCAACGATTGTTGGGGACTATTTTGAGGTTCTAGTGGATGTTCAATAAATACTTGGGAGGGGTTTCATTATGAACCTATAACTTATTTTTTTTAAAGATAAGGGAAATATCATGACATTAAGAATTATTGTGTCATGATGTGTAATGAGTAATTGTGTTCTTAGAAATTAGTATTATTGTAAGTGATATATGTGAATTAATGAAAAAAATTAAAAGCATTGAAGATACATTTTGAAGAGCATCAAGGGAGTGATTCAACGTAATGGTTAAGCATGTAAATTAGTAGGGACTAGGAGGTTCTAAGTGATATAGATATCACTAGTTAAATATATGTGACAAGAAAAATAAGGATAAAGTTAAGCATGCCAAAAACAATATGTTTAAAAAGAAACATGTAATTACCATAAGATGTTGGTGATAGGAGTGGTTAAGCATGTAAATTAGTAGGGACTAGGAGGTTCCAAGTGATATAGATATCACTAGTTAAATATATGTGACAAGAAAAATAACGATAAAGTTAAGTAGGCAAAAACAATATGTTTAAAAAGAAACATGTAATTACCATAAGATGTTGGTGATAGGAGTGGTATAAGAAGGAAAACGTTTTGGGTAAATGGTGCAAAAAAATGGTGTAAATGTAGTATATGGAAGTATTAATGTAGTTGGTGTAGGCCAATGATAATAGGTATGCATAATAATATGAATGATATTATGGAAATCATCAAGATAGTAGAAGATGAATACTTGTTAACTTGAGTAAAGAGAAAGGAAGGGAGTTGTAAATGGAGCGAGAAGACTAGAATGGGTAGGTGCATAGGATAAAATATTCATAATAAGGGAAGCATTCCATAAAGAATGTACATGTGGGCCGGATAGTGATAAATGTGATCATTAATATAATATAAATAGACAGTGATGTAGTTTTTAATTGATATGTGAGTGAATACTGTGAAATATTCCTTGATGTAATATATGGTAATGTGTTTATGTACAAGTAGTTTTAAAAAAAAGGAGGGTATATGTGAGCAATGAAATATAAGTGGCTTATCATAAAGCATGGAATGTGCAACACATAGAGGTATCAAGGAAGCAAGAAATTAAGGTAACATAAATGCATTCTAGACATTTAGCCTAGTTCCTAATTGGAAGAGTATAATGACACATTATTTTTTTGTGAGAGAATGTGGCAACTAAGGCTTGTGACAATAATAATAAAGAGTAGATCTTAATAGAATGAATTTTGTGCATGTTTCATCAAGTTGTGGTAGAATGTATTATTAAGTTGGATACGTCAAGTAAATATGTGTCCTTCATCTTCACCCTATAAGGATAAATTGAAATTCAACTGACAATATATGGTGTTGTAAATTGTAAATTTTTATGAGGAACCTATGTGTACTTTCTAGGGGGAAATCGTGATGGGTAATGCTGTCCTGGAAGGGAATGGCCTTAAGTTAACGAAAAGGGTATATCCTAAAATGAAAAATTCATAATTCTTTAAAACTAGTGTTGCGTAATGTAGTAAATTGACAAGAAAAAGGTGTAAACTAAATCATAGAGTCCCGGTAATGCTTTAGACTCCAAATAAAGTTATATAAAAGATAACGTATTCTTATGAATCACATTATAGATTATACAATCCACTTCAACGAGGATATTAGTTTTTATGGATTAAGTACAATAATGAACATTGAATAGGTCAAACCATCAACCTATGAAAATGTTAAACAAAATATAAGAATGGAGAGACCATATGTCGTGATTTTTCCATATTATTTTGATTATACTTCGGGACAAAGTTTCCTGAAGGGTGGATGTATGTAACTCCCCATTTTGAACTAACCGTTTGAATTACAATTGCTTGTTTGTATTTGCTTATTATTGTGGAGCTTCATCAGCTTGATGACACTGTGGACTTATGGATTTGTTATTTTGTGGAATTTATATATATGTGTGTGATGTTAATATTATGAATCATGTTCATGTTTTGATTATGTCTCTAGCATGAAAATTGAATAAATGATAGTACATGGATACCAATTTAAAGTTATGTGTCACATAAATTATTATGATGTTAGATGCATGATACAAAAATGATTACATTGTTGTAAGTATTAACAACATATGTATACACATCGATGATTGTACGATATTGCACGACATTATGTTATGAGTTTAGAAGATCTAAGGAATAGTTGAGCCTACAAAATGGAATTACATCGATGCGTTAAATTCCAAAAGAGAAATTCTATGAGAATGAGTCGTTATTGTTATGTATGATTATTATTATTATCATGATGTGTGGGTTGGTGTGGCGTTTCAGGAAACTCAACCTCCCAAATTGGTTATTCGATGAAAAAACCTAAGTATAAAAATCACAACGTAGTCACTATGTCGATGTAGACATATTCCCTTGTTCCATTGGGGGGTGGAGGAATTACCCACTGTTTATCCCCAAAACCTGAAGTCATGGGAGGGATGCGATATGGAACACTCTCCAAGGTGTGTGATGATGAATAATGGGTGCATGTTTGGGAAGGTTGGTTGATGGAGTCGACATTTACGCCTATGGGTTCTAACTAGAGTTAGGTCATGTAGTTGGCTTTTTAGGGTAGTCCAACAGAGGAAGGATAGGATGTGGAAGTTAGTTTTGAATTATATAGGAGGAAGTAGGAAGATATGAATGTCATGGAAGTTTTAGAGGGAAACATAATTAACTATGTGTGTGGAAACCTTTGCTTGATTCTTTTGTTGTATCTCAGTATATTATGATTGTTTCATAGGTCATTATGATCTAAGTAAATGAAAATGAATAGACTCTGCAAATTTGTGTTTAAGTATGCATCAACTGATAGTAGTGTGTGTGATTATGTGTGATGTGTGGTTGATTACTATTAGTGTACCTACACGATGCATGCAAGCACTAGCTACGCTTACATAGCTCGTTTACATATGTTGTATGAATTATCTATTATAACACTAAAACTTGAGGTTGATGTTTTGTAATTTCAACTAGTTACATTATAGTATTATTACTTATTAAGCTATGAATTGAAATAGTTGTGCCAAATTACTAATGAAAGGTTTAGTTGTGACTAAGGTTAATTATTAATTGTGGTCATCACTAAAGAAATGTTAACTAGATTAATTGGATTATTATTAACTCTGTTAGTAAATATTAAATATATTTTAAATGTAACTAAGGTTTGACTGTTGATTGTTGGGTATAATGATTAAATAAATGATAAGTGGATTCTAGAAGGGTATTAATTAGTTAATTAATTAAAATTACTAATTAATTTTTAACTATAATAAAATAATTGATGTCAATATTAGTATTGTATACAATATTGACAATAAATTGTTATGCCATTATTATGTGAATTATGTTGCTAAATGTCGTTTAATTATGACGTGCCACTTTATTAAACAATGTTGATGTGATAACCTATGTTGAAATATATTGTTGAAGAATAGCTTGATGGGTTATGAATTATGAAATTTATTGTATTATTAAATAATGGATATGTCAAACTAATGTTTTCAAGTACATTATTAGTAAGAAATTTGTGATGTCAAGTTTATGTTGGATTACATTATTTTTAAATAATTATATGAAACTTTACTATTAATTAATAATTAGGTTGATTATTAATTAGTAATAAGTATTATGATAAAATTTTCTTAAGAATATATTTTCAAAGGAACGTCATGTCTAAATTTATGTCGAATAGGGCAATGAACATTATTCTCTAATGAAGTGATTAATATGGTAGGTGGCCCAAATAACAAGGAATTGAATAAATGTTATTTAATGTTGATAAGCTGCATTTCGTTGGTACCTTGGTTATTAAATGATAAAATATATATTTTGTTGTGGCGAATAAATGCAACCATATTCGAATCTAAATAACTATGACAAGGGGTTTCAAACATTTAATAAATAGATAATGTTGTAAAGACTTGAGGAGAGAGTCAGTAGTAAGGGATATAAAAGGAGTTAGATGGATTTTTAAGGGGATCTTGGGCATTGAGAAAAATTTAGTAGAGGAGGATAAAATTTTCAGAGAAGGGGAAGCATTCAAACTGTTTGGACTTTGTACTAAGGTTTTGGGCTTAAGGGTCCAAGAACATAGTCCTTAGAGGTAGGAAGCTGGCAACACTATTCCTAGATGGCAGGGTGGCATATCTATTTGGGCGGTTGAGTTTAGTAGGGAGAGATTGCAGGGACAAAGATTGACACAAAGCTGGACAAAATCGTGATCTACAGGTATTTTCCTAAGTATCAGTGTTGGTTATTAAATGATTTCATTATATATGTTGTATGAAATTCTATGATTAGTAGAAATTTGTGAACATAAATTTAAACATAGTTTTAAAGGTTATCATTTTGTTACCTAGCATGCTCTTAATTGTACCATTGTTTTATTTTCTTTATCCCTGCAATGTTGCACATGAACATGACCATTAAAATAAAGAGAACAAAACACATAGATAAATGAAAATTGAGATTTAATTTGAAAAAGTTTAGTCATTATTTTGAATGTAGGGACCTGGACATGGTCCTTACAAATTACATTATAATTTTAAGCAAATACTTGGAAGACATTTTCAAATAAAATGTCATAACATATTTTAAGCCAGGAAATATTGAATATTAAATCACAAATTAATTTCCCACATAACACTTTTATGAAAAATTGCTTGGGATGATCAACTAGCTTCATGGTTGCCACACTCTTCCCAGCCTTAGGAAAATTTCCTCATTATTATCTCAACATAAATACACCCCCAAGCTAAGACTCATGCATTCACCATGGATTCTCACTAGTCCCAGGTTTCTCTAAGGGTTTTACTCACTTGCCAATAGGATTCTATGCTTTTTCATCAAATTTATGACAATTGTGCAATCCTTCTCCTTAGCTTCATTCTAGCTACCACCAAAGTGATAATTGTCATTGCACATGTGTTTAGAAATATACCAAGGGAATTTCTCACACCTTTTCCATTTCACCGATGTAACCAGAGGAAACACCAGGAAAATTTATCAACAAAAAAGATAACAAAACAAGGTTGGGATTGCAGGTTCTCTCAACCAACCCAACTGTCACAAACTGGATAAATTGGACACTTTGATCTAGATATGGAATTTTTCATCAGTCCTCCAGTGATTCTAATTGGCAGTGAATTCATCATCCATTTAAAATGAACTGCAACGCTACAACCATCTCCTGCTGCACTGCACTTCTCTTGTTTTTTTCCCTCTATGTGCGCATAGATCTCTTCTACATGCATTCTCCTTCTCCCTGATGATGGAATAATGCCCTTTCCTTTTTGCGTGCATTAGTTAAATGCATGGCAATATTGAGCCACGTGGGTTCTCCCATGAGACCCACATTTCCTCTTTTTGATATTTTTATTTTTAAATAAAAACACAAAAGTACCCAATACCACCTAATCATAATGAAATAATAATTATGGTTTTAAAAGCATATAAACTAAATTCACTTAAATGGGTTTATGACTTAGGATAAAATTTAGGGATTTAAAAGTTTAATGGGTTCATAACATGGTTCTTCCTTGTTGGCCATTCTAACCCCCTTACTGTCTTTGGTGAATACATGAGTCCCTATTCATTTAGCGTGTTGGATCTGCCACTGCCAGCTTAATTTTAATGTTTAAAAAAATAATGACAGCATGATTTATGCCTTACAGGAACTCATAGTTATTTACAAAATTTCATTAACAAAACAATGGGGTTTCAAATCAGGGGTTTTGCAGCCAGTCTGTAGAGGATACTTAATAGCTCATCCATATCAAGTGACCATGGTTAGTACTACATCACACACCATTCATGCTTAGACATGTAAAGCATTACTTTTACACATGAGGTCCACAACAACACACGAGGTTCTGACTTGACACACAAGTCCTTAGTATTGTCCAACAAGACTGTACAACATCATCACTTTGAGATGTTAAGATTCCACATTCTAAGCTAGATATCATTAGTATTCAATTCGATTTCACAACAATAGCATATGCAGGATCACTGAAAGAAACACAATCACAAGATAGACACAAATTTATCCTGGGAAACCTTATAGGGGAAGAAAACCCAACAAAACTTCATCTATATAGATGTATCAAAAGTACAAAGATAAAACCCCAAATAGGTGCTCCTTCTCCTTGCATATATGTCTCTCTTTCTCTCCTATGTGCTATACACATGTGAGTGTGTTTGTACAAATGAGGAACACACCTCCTCTATTTATACTCTATATTCCACTTGAATTTTTCCCTAACAGGTTGGCCCCAACAAACTTAATGGGACGACTTCACATAGGAAGACACAGAACAATATAATATTATATTCTTGAGGGTTCTATTGACCCGACTTAAAACATAGGTTTTACCTCATGGCTCTATGATGACCAAATAAAATAGTAACATCCTGACGGAGGAATAAAACATCTCTAATAGGTTACAACAATAAAATAATTTTAGAATATTCTTTCAAGTTACAATATTTCAACACTCCCTCTTAACGAGAAGGGTATTCTAACAACATCAACTGTAGGAGCAAGGAGAGAGAGCATATTTAACATCATCAAGGTGATACATCTATATGTCATCGGAATTTTTCTTCAACAATCATCAGCAACTAGAACAACTACTAGAACATATTCAACATCTTCAGTACTGGAGCATCATCTTCTACAACACCGAGTCTTCATATTTGATCTTCATCTTCTACAGCACTCGATCACTTGATCATTTTCAATAACATTTGATCTTTCGATCAACAACATCATAATATTGCATCAATACTTGATCTTTTGATCAACAACATCATCATATGCAGCAATACTTGATATTTTGATCAACAACATCATCATCAGTAGCAACATAACCTGTAGCACACATGATCCAATTATGGGATGATCAATCCTTATCATTTTAGGACATAAGTCCACGGACGATGCAATCCATACATGATCCAATTACGGGATGATCAATCCCAATCACTTTAGGACATAAGTCCAAGGATGATCCAATCCTCATGCCTTACGAAGACAAAAGTATGTGCATCCAATAATGGGATGATCAATCCCTATCACTTTATGACATAGGTCCAAGGACTATGCAATCCTCACACCTCACAGAGACAAAATTCCATGGATCCAATTATGGGATGATCAATCCCTATCACTTTAGGACATAAGTCCAAGGACGATGCAATCCTCACGCCTCACGAAGAAAAAATGTTTGTGGATAAAATTATGGGATGATCAATCCCTATCACTTTAGGACATAAGTCCAAGGATGATTCAATCCTCATGCCTCACAAAGACAGAAGTCTGTGGATCTAATTATGGGATGATTAATCCCTTTCACTTTAGGACATAATTCCAAGGACGATGCAATCCTACCACAACATGGAGACAAATGTCTGCATATCACTTTAGGACTAATGTCTGGGGATGATACAATCCCACTACAACATCATCAACATGATCCCCCTTTCGAGGAGGGTTTACAACATCATCAACCTTCTCCCCCTTTCTAGGAGGGTCTACATCATCATTGTTCCTATTTATGAGGAAAGTCTACAACATCATCATCATTGTTCCTCCTTATGAGGAAAGTCTACAACATCATCATCATTGTTCCTCCTTACAAGGAAAGTCCAACATCATCATCATTGGTCCTCCTTCTGGGGAAAGTATATAGCATCATCATCATTGTTCCTCCTTATGAGAAGGGTCCTTTCGAACCACACCAAGCTTGTCGTGAAAGTATTCAAACTTTACTCGAGACAGATGATTGGTCAACACATCAACAACTTGCTCATCAGTACTCACATACTGGAGCTTTATAGCTCTCTTCTGTACCATATATTGAATTTCTATGTGATTTGACTTGTCATGGAACACTGGGTTCTTCGTCATCTTTATACAACTCTAGTTGTCACATAGAATCACCGCGGTATCCAACTCCAGGTCAAATAGTCCTGACATCAACTTGCGAAGCCATATCACTTCACAACCACTAAAACAAGCTAATATATACTCTACTTCAAATGTGTTGAGAGAAACATTGGACTGCTTCCTACTAAACCATGAGATCATGGCAGATCCCAGATAATAGCATCCACTTGAGGTGCTCTTTCTGTATGAGGCACTTCCATCCCAATCTGCATCTGTATAACTATAGAATATGTAGTCATGATCTCCAACATAGTATAGACCAAAGTCTATCGTACCTTTCAAGTACATCATCACATGCTTTATAGCTATCAAGTGAACACGTCTAGGTTTAGCTAGATACTAACTTAGGGTGTTCAGAACAAAGCATATAGCCAACCTGGTATTCGTCAGATACATCAACGACCCAATAATCTATATGTACTGTGTCACATCCACTAATTCTGATGATTCATCATATAACAACTTCAGGTTGGTATCCATGGATTTACAATCCAACATATCAAATCTTTTTGAGATTTCCACAACATATTTTACTTGGTTGAGAAAAATTTATTCTGGGCTCTTCCATGCTTCCAGACCTAGAAAATAGTGCATCAATCCAAGGTCTTTCATATCAAATTCTTTGATGAGCTTCTTCTTGCACTCTACAATTTGTTTCTCATTTCCTGTCATAAATAAGTGATCCACATACAACAATAATATGACAGGTTCATCATCCATAAACTTAAAGTAAAGTTTAGGGTCATATTTAGTTTTGGTAAAGCCCAATCTTGTCAAGAATATATCTATCCTTCCATCCCAAGCTCTAGGAGCGTGTTTCAGTCCATACAGAGCCTTCTTCAACTTACATATGTGAGTCCTCCTGTCTTCAAGTTCAAATCCTTGTGGATGTTCTATGTACACTTCGTCCTCAATAACACCATTCAGGAAGGTTGTCTTCACATCCATCTGGTGTAAACTCCACTTCATCATGGATGCAAGTACCATGATGGTTATGATGGAAGTGTACCTTTCTACTGGTGCAAATGTATCTTGATAATCAATTCCATCATTCTAAAAAGATCCTCTAGCCACACACATTGCCTTTTATTTCTCAATACTTCCATGAGCTGCATGCATTATCTTGTAGATCCTTTTGGAAGATACCCAACTCTTTCCTTCTGGTTTGGGAACTATATCCCAAACATCATTATTCATTTTTTATTGGTATTATTCCGCATTGCTTCTACCCATTCTTTCTTCTGTACAACTTCTTAATAACTGGTAGGTTCTTGATCTACAATATCACACATCAAAGCTACATAACTAGAAAATTATTTTGATCTCTTGCTTACTCTTGTGGATCCTTCTGGAGCTCCATACTTCTATGTTTCTTGTATAATTTCTCTTACCCAAGCAGGTTTTCTCTTTCATGATATATTCATAGTAGTAGGTTCTTGAGGTTCTAGCATATGATGGTCCTATGATGTTTCATTTTCAAGGGAGGGTGCAACTTCTACATTTTTTGGAGGTACATCTTCTTCATATACTTCTTCATGTTGGAACTTTATGGATCTCTTGAGCGCTGCTTCTTCTTCAAATGTTACATCCCTACTAATCTCCATGTGATGGAATCCTGGAATGTATATTCTAAAGGATTTGGAGACTTCACAGTATCCAAAAAAAATTCCCTTATTTCCGGAAGAGTCCAACTTGGTTCTCTTTTCTTTTGAAATGTGAACATATTCTGGGCACCCAAATATCTTGAGATAGCTCACTTTAGGATTCTTTCCTTTGAACATTTATTCTGGATTCTTAAATCCAAGGGAACTATGGGATAATCTCTTATGTACATAAATTGTTGTTCTTGTTGCTTCCGCCCATAGATGCATAGGAATATCTTGATCATGTATCATTGTCTTCACTGCTTCCATAATGGTCTTATTCTTTCTTTCCGCAACACCATTCTGTTTAGTATTGTAGGGCGTCGTTAGTTCCCTCTTGATTCCAGCTTCTTTACGAAAGGCTTCAAATTATTTTGAATTATATTCTCCACCATTATCTGTTCGGAGTATATTGATTCCTCTTTCTGAATGATTCTCTATCAATTCTTTGAATTCCTTAAATTTTCTGAATACTTCATCCTTTGCTTTCAAGAAATATATCCATGTATTTCTTGAATAGTCATCAATAAATGTAACACAATATTCATAACCACTAAAAGATGTGGAGGGCATTGGACCACATACATCTAAATGAATTAATTCCAACGTACCTTTCATCAAGGTTTCACTCTTTGGAAATGGATTATTGATATTCTTTCCTCTTGCACGTCCTTTGCAAGTGCCTTCATGATCGATCTTCAAATATGGTAAACCTGTTACTAATTTTCTCACATGGGGTAGTGCTTTGTAGTTTATGTGGGCAAGCCTACTATGCCATATTTCACTTGGGCTAGTGATATGATGAACAAGGGTTGTTTCTGAGTGCTCCTTGAGTTTATATAATCCTCTATCTTCTTCACCAATGGAAACTGCATCTTCAATTGATTTTCCTTTGGGACACGTAAGTAATTGTCCATTTATAAATGCAACCCTATATACTTTCTTATCTGATGTTGAGATAGAAAGTAAGTTCTTATTCAAACCTGAAACATATAAGACTTCCTTCATATTCATGGGAGTTCCAAAGTCAAGTTTGTAGCTTTCTTCACCAATACCTTCGATAGGATATTAATAGTCATATCCTAATGATACTTTCTTAGGAGATTTCTTCTCTTCAAGTTTTGACAAAGTTTTCTTTTGTCTTGTCATGTGCTTTGAAGCACCACTATCAATATGCCATGTATCTTTTCCATGTGTCATAGAACCAGAGAGTGCAGAGAATAATACATACTCTTCTGCATCTTCTTCTTTTGATTGTTTTCTTTGAGGTGCTTCTTCCTCTTCTTCTTCCTCTTCATCTAGGTGTGCATGATGTCTTTTGTTTTTCTTCGTGTATTCTTCTTTCTTCAATGGACAATTTTTGGAAATGTGTCCTATCTTGTGACAATGGAAACATTGAAAGTTGGAGTGGTATTTCCTCTGATTGTTTCCTCTTGTCCTTTGGAACCTCTTGGGAGGTCGGGACTCGTTGTGGCTGTCCTTCTTGAAGTTATATTGAATTATTCCTCATTTGGTATGGGTGGATAGGTCTTGATCATATTATTTAAGTAGATCTTCTCTATTGGCTACTCTAGTCTTCTCTTGGATGCTATCTTCCCATACAATGCCAAACTTCATGCTTTCATTTCTAGCACACATAGTCTGGATGAAAGAATACTGAGGTCTAGTGAGCCCATTGAGAGCAGCCATAACTATTTCATCTTCATCAAGGGAGTCTCCAATGGCTTCTAGTTGCTTCTTGAACTAGAAGACCCTTGTGAAGTAGTCCTGGCTATATTCTCCTTGGCTCATCTAGGTACTCTTCAATTGATCTCTCAAATTCATCTTTTTGTTGATGTTCCTTCCTTCATACATTCTGGATAGGGAATCATACATCTCCTTTGGGCTCTCTTTGGATGACACTTGAGGAATCGAGTGATCTTTGATAGAATCAACTATGATCCTCATTTCCCTAATTAGGTCCTTCTTGTGCTCCTCCTTAGCTTCATCCTCTTCAGTTTCTACAACTTCTCCTTTGATGTATTTGTCAAGATCATTCTCTCTAATAATGAGACCAATCCTATATTTCCATGCTCAGAAATTATCTATGCCTTCTAGCTTGTCCTCAAGCTTAGTGCGTGGGGCCATCTTATCCAGGAGGTCACTAAAAATTAAAAATTTTCAAAATGCAGATCTGACCTTACCAAGACATATGCTTCACTGAGGCGAGTTCACTGGTACACTTGAATTTTGTAGATTCCAAATCTTCACCTCTCAAAATTAACTTGCGAGAATCTGGTCTGCAGTTTCTTCAATTTTCTGGTTTTCTGCAATTTTCTGGTCCAAAGCCAAACTAAGATTTGACTTTTTGGGAGATCTACCCACTCAAAAATTTTGATGTAGGGCTCCATAGATGCACTCTAGGGAGGTGCAACTTTATATGCAATCAGGTCTTTAAAATTCCAACTTTGACAGAAACACTAATTTCTTGTCGAAGGGAGAGGAGAGAGAGTTTCACCTGATGAAAGTTGTTCTATTCAGGCTAGATCTGATACCATGTTAAGATTCCATATGCTAAGATATATATCATTAGTATTTTATTCAATTTCACAAAAATAAAATATGTAATATCATTGAAATAAACACTATCACAAGATAGACACAAATTTATCTTGGGACACCCTCTAGGGGAAGAAAACCCATCCAAAATTCTTATACATAGATGTATCAAAAGTACAAAGATAAAACCCCAAAAAGGTGCTCCTTGTCCTTGCAGATCTCTCTCTCTCTCTCTCTCCTATGCGCTATACACAAGTGAGTGTCTGTGTACAAATGAGGAACACACCTCCTTTATTTATACTCGATCTTCCTCTTGAATTTTTCCCTAACAGGTCGGCCCCAAAAAACTTATTGGGATGACTTCACCTAGGAAGACACAAAACAATATATATTATATTCTGGAGGGTTCTATTGACCCGACTTACAACGAAGGTTTTACCTCATGACCCTATGATGGCTAAATACAATAGTAACATCTCGACGGAGGAATAAAACATCTCCGATAGGTAACAACAATAAAATACATTTAGAATATTCTTCGAAGTTACAATATTTCAACATGACATATCAAAGAATTCACCTCAACACATGAGGGTTAACCTTTACACATAAGGCTTAGTCATTCTTGAGTCCAACTCAATAATCTGCTCCAAGTTCCAACTCAAACTTCCTAACACTAATACATTTGGGTGGATTTTTCCACGAAATATTTCCACGTTTTGAACATTCGTGGATTAATACTTCATTTTTCTATCATGGAGGAAAAACCGTGGCAATATCGATGTTTTTAATTTTTGAGGAACTTTCGACTCTATATCGATGATATATAGCTATCTTTGCACACCCACCAAACCAATGTTTTCATTTTTAACTCTCAGGTTCTCACTTTTATCGTTCAGGCACACGCTTCTTCTTATTCCTACCACACCAGTAGCAAGATTATAAAAAATTGTTCAAATTAGACTCATAAATATCAAGATTTCCCATTGAATTGAGAATTCTGGTGAAGCATCGGAAGACATAAGCCGCTTCCTCCAATGAACCACCAGTCAATAGCATTGCACAAATAGACGTGGCTAATGTAATAAGTAAACAAATGGAGTCTCATTTAGATGGTTTTCATATCAAAACCATGAAAACATAGCCATGATTGCAGTCCCCACTAAAGCAATTGTGGTCATCCCTATGAATTTATAACATCTACGCATATTCGCTTAAGTAATTCCCCATCTTTCAACGACTCTTGGATGTTTACACGTGGGTCAACTCATGCATTTTAGACACATTTTCTATAGTTGCGACAAGGTTCTTGGTGATTGGTTGAGCATGGATTGAGCCCAGATTTCTTTATCAACCATATCCAAAACTAGAGATATCAGTCATACTATGCAATAATAATCTGGCCGTAAATTCATAAAAGGTAAGCATGCATCCTTTTTGGGGGGATATAAACTAACATTGAGGCTCAAAATAACAGTTGTATTCTTTAGGTCATGTACCTTACAAATGATTTTAACAACCTTGCAACTCCCTCCTTTTATTTAAACCAAAGTAATTGCAACAAGAGGGTCCAATCAACAATGACTCTATCCAATTCATTTTTTTTATAGACCCGATGCTCCACTAAGCTATTGTCCATTGAAACAGTGTTGATCACTTTCCACAGTAGAAGGCCAACTTTCATTTGGACCATTTGGGCCACCTAGTGTTCCAATGCTCAAAATATCAAGGTCTCCTTGTGAGTAAATCAAAGGCCATTGCACCATACTTGTTGGCATCAATGAAAACTTCAGTTTGTTAGACACAATGCTCACTGAGAGGGGGGGGGGGGGAATGGGTGAGATAAGGATTTGACTCAATTTCAACTTTTTCTACCAATCTTATATCATTATTTCACAATTGCTTCAACAACATATTTATCAAAGAACAATATCAAGTAGGCACATGTCATTCATCAATTAAACACATCACTATCAAGACATTGCACAAGGGACACAAGATATAGTTTTGTAATCTTTATATAAGTGGAGACTTCAATATCCAATATGGGCTGCAACCCATAAGGTGGCACCACCCACTATAATGATTTAGTCAGCTACAACTTACTGGGATGCTACAACATCCAAACAAGCCTCAACTTATCAAAATACCAATAAGTCTTTCCCCAGCTCCACCCAACCTCCCTATACAAATTTTAGATTACAAATTATAATTGATACATCAGACTCTTCCAAAGCTTTCCACAGGCACACACATCAAAAATACCAATCAACAAGTCTTCATTCTGTACTGAGGAAGTCATTCAACATACAACATACTGCAGCCATGTCTTAACTCTGTCCATACACCATTAGTATCTTGTCTTCAGTACTAACCACATCAACATATAGGGTTCCAAACTATTTAATTTAACACTTAGACAAAATTGTTTTTAACTTGTAAAAACAATTTTTCTTCTACTTTGGGAGATTGATTTCCCCCTCATGTGATCACCATAATAATGAACAAGACCATATCACAAGATAAATCTATTGGCACACACACAACCTTTGGCAAGCATTTCAAAATAGCTTCTCAACCTCTTTTTAACATCAAAACATATTTCTTCCCATTTTGGCAGACTCCTATTTCACATGTGTGAACACTCTATGGAGACCTGAAGTCATGATCAGATGGACAACTTACCAAAGAATGGATCTATGACATTTGATAAATTTACTTGCACAAAGACATCCCTTGGCAAGCATTTCCAACTGACCTCTCAAACTCCTGTTTTTAACAATTGGTCAATTTTCTTTTGTTCTCACTATGCAAAATATTAATTTTCCTATTTTTGGCAAATCAATATTTTGCATATGAGACCATTATAAGACAGCATGAAGGTATGGCTGGATAGTCAGTTCACCAAGGAACATGCCTATGCTACCTGATGAATTTTATCATCAAAATAACCCCTCTTTGCAGGCATTTCAAAATGCCTTTTCAATTTCCTGAATCTAACACTTGACCAATTTTCTTGTGTTTTCAAAATGCAAAATAATATTTTTCTTACTTTTGGCATATTTATATCTTTGTCATAAAACACTCCACAGGATAACTGAGACCATGGTTAGATGCACCCACCAACAAGATATATCCTAACAATTTCATCTTATTTTTTCTCATCATCCTATGAGATAGGGCAGGAATTTCACTGAGGCCACTGAGGCAGTTTTGTCAGTACTAGAATAGTGAAAAACAACCTGAAACTCTGTTTTGGCAGACCATTATCCTTGTCATCAAACATCTTCTTTGAGAACTGAGACCATGGTGAGATAGCCTCTTCAACAAGATGTGGGATGATAGCTTCATATAATTTTTATCATACACCTATAAGGTACGATGGGAATTTTCCCAAGGCCACATGAGCCAATTTTCCAACACTTGACAATTTTCTTAGTCTGGTCCAATCTGCCTAAAACACTATTTTGGCAGGTTCATAACTTCTTCCTCAGCTACTTCCAAGACAATTTGAAGACATGGTCAGGTAGGTAAAATATCAATATACAAGACCCCCATATGGTGCGGTCATTTTCTTTAACACACAATTTGTGGCGGGCATTTTCTTAAGGCTACTTGAGCTAGTTTTCCAACACTCGGTCATTTTCAGGACTTTGTCCAAAATTTATTCTGAAACCTCATTTTGGCAAATTCATAACTTTTTCTTCAAGCATGCTTAAGGAGAAAAAATACCATGGTTAGGTATACAATCCAACACATTACAAAACCCCCATATGCTGTGGGAATTTACTCTAATCCATAATTTAGGGCGGGCATAATTCTGAGGCTACTTAGCCATTTTTGCTTGCTCTCACACAAACCCTTGTTTTGGAAGGTCCATAACTTCTCCCTCAGGAACTTTCAGGACAAACTGAAGACATGGTCAGGTATAAAAAACAACAATCTACAGGACCCCCATGTGGTGCGGGCATTTATATTCTCCTATAAATTATGGCGTGCATGTCCCTATGGAAATTTTTACTAATTTCCCCATACTTGAGCCATTTCCCTTTTTTTCACCAAATTACCATATTTTTCCAAAATGATTGTCATTTATGTTGTCATCAATTGTTGAAAGGGGTTTTGGTAAGTGAGTTGCGTAGCATCATGGCAGCTGCGCAATCTCACGTGGTACCGCGCAAGGCCAGATCAGCGCGATGGGCGGAAGAATAACCGCTTTGAATATTTTATATATATTTTGACCAAGTTTTGTCGCAATAGGTCATTAGCGGTTATAAGTTAGTTAGAAGTGGACCCTCAATGTAAAGGCGCAAGCCTATTTATAGATCTAGTTTGTAATCAAGGGAGGGGATATGACAAGAGAGGACATGATAGGAGAATCTCATCAGAGGATAATAATCGCATGAGGTCTAGTGTGATCTGGTTTCTGAAGAATTTCCTGTTGTATCTGCGATTTATCTGGGTTTTTCCTGATGTATTCATCCTCCGGTTTTGGAGATAATTGTCCTACTTTGGATCTTTTGCGCAAAGTTAATATATATGACCGTTTGATGCATAATCTTGTCTTTTGTGTTCTCTATGTTGCGGTCTATCTTGTTGCGATGTTGCGATGATCTAGATCTGTTACGATGTTGTGATTTTTGATGATGTTACTGCGGGTTATTCTATTTCTTCTATAATGATGTTGATCTGTTTAAAAATATGGTATATTGTTGTTGCATTATGAACTAAAATGTTTAATAGAGATACTGTGACGAATGTGTGATGCACTTTGGGGTTATGGAAATGAGTTGATGTTGTCTGCATATATCTGGATTTCTTAAGTTATGTTGTTTTCCCGTCGGATCCCATATCCTCTATCCCCCACTGTCGAAAACTTGATTCCGACAGCTCTCCCTTGAACATATCGGGTGAGACTTCGTCCGCTCTGTGGATGTTTCTGGGCAAGCTAAACCCTGTCTGTGCCGATGCTCAAGGAGATTGCGCTGGTCGAGCGTCAACAGAGTGAGGACCCCTATCGATGAAGCTTTGTTGGTGGGGTTTCGCCAACATCAATGACAATCCTATTCATCATAGTCTTCATGTTTTTCTTTATAGAAATTGGTATATAATATACTGCATTTAGAAATATACTTATATCTAATGTATTTGACAAGTTAATGTTTTGTATGGTGTAGGTAGGACAATTACTTGTCACTACAATGATTTTTCACTATGAATGAAAATGCAAGGAAGCTTGCTTAGTTTAGAGTGGCATGAGAGACGAGGGGAGATGGAAAATGTTATTGCCCTTGCTCTGATTGTAGGGGCTTGAAAAGAAGTATAATTTTAATAAGGATAGCTGAAATACATTGTAGGGAGAAGGGGCACGCTGAAGGGGGTTATGAATATCGTCCCTTGGTAAGAGGTTATTCAATTTTTAATGTATTCTCTGTAATAGTCATCATGTCATGAATTTCAGTAAAATGTATTATCGTTTTATTATATGTTCTATACACACTAATTTTACTACGTTGTTTGTAAATATATAGACAATGGCCACAAAATGTCCCCTTCTAGAGAGTTATTTGCCAAGTACTAGCATAAATACTCATTTACAAGGTGACGAACATCTAGATCAGAATATTGAAGCTGATCAAGTTCTTAATGATGATATGGATGGAGATAACGTTAGTGATACAAATGAGGAAGATGAGATACATAGATTGATCCAAGACACATTTGCTCCAATGGATGAAGAAAACCAAGATGATAGTCATGATGTTGATCCTATACTTGAGAAGGCATGTAAACCTCTTTATGAAGGCTCAAAAACAAATCTTCTATCTGCTATATTGTTGTTAGTGAACTTGAAGGTTTTGAACGGTTTATCAAACACCTGTCTCATATAGATACTAAGGTATGTAATTTGTTAATTATTTATGTCTGCATGTTCACATGTACATAAAGGGTTGACTTTTTTCCTATATTGTTATTGTTATCTAATTTGTAAAGTATGGATGCGATATTGATGATTAATATTGTTTACATTGACTTATTCTTTTGAATTTTGTAGATTGTTAGGTGAATTTCTAATACCAACGTCAAATAGTTTACCACACACATATTGAGAGATATATGTGATTATGAAATAATTTGGAATGGAGTATCAAGCTATTGATGCATGTGCTAATGATCATATCATATACTATGGACAATATGCAATAGAAAATGAATGACCACAATGTCAAACAAGTAGGTATCGAACCGATAAAGTGACAAAAAAGGTGCCTCACAAAGTTCTTCGTTATATTCCGATAATTCCACGTCTCCAACGGTTGTTCAGGTGTCAAAGTATAGCACAGTTTAGGGATTTCCATGAAAGAACAAAAGTCGAGACGATGTTCTTCGAATTCCCGCAGATGGGTCTACATTTAGGTACATTGAAGAAAAGTGGCCAATTTGCAAAGAAGAACCTCGTAATGTTAAACTTTTGTTGGCAGCTGATGGCGTCAATCCATTTGGAGAGCTTCATTCTACCTACTCAATGTGGCCTGTTTTTGTTATAAACAATAAACTTCCTCCTTGGATGTCGGTCAAGAGAGAGCACACAATGTTGGCAATGATTGTTCCAGGTATTTAATTAATTTGTATTTTTTTACTTGAAAGTCTGATCACTAAATATTTCATTTCTTTGTTTCATGCATGATAATTATGTCTTTTATATATAACGACATATAGCTAAATATAATTAATCATGTATGTTGGACCAATTAGGTAAGTACCAGGTTAAAGATATGAACCTATATATTGATCCTCTTATCGATGAGTTGTTGAAGTTATGGGCTGGTATCACTATGTATGACATCTCTAGACCAATAGGGAAAAGACGATTTCAATTCCATGGAACACTTAGATGGACAATTCATGATGCTCCTGGTTAACACATTTTTGTGTTATATTGTTACTTTATTTTGTTCTTTAATACTATATATATCTATTGAAAATATCATGCATTATTTTAAATGGTAATTCTAATTCACTACACTAATTTAGATATCTTGTAGGTCTTCAAGCAAAGGGTAAATTTGCATGTCCAGCTTGTGGTCCTAGGATAAAATCTCGTCATTTAAGGAGTTTAGAAAAGGAGGTGTTTGATGAGTATAGGCACTTTCTGCATAAGAACCATAGTTATCGAAGTACAGACAAAGAAAAATTCAATGGTAAAGAAGAGAATGGAAAAAAATCACGAAGAATGACACCTCACCAATGGAACTTGGAATATAATAGAAATCGTCAAGGTATGCCAAATTATTTATGTATTGTTGGAATATTGGTCAATACTTAGCCTAATTTCTGAATATGCAAAACAATATTTTTCCTACTTTGGTAGATTGATTTCTTGCACATGTGACCATCATAAGGAAAATTGAAAGCATGGGTGGATAACCACTTCAACAAGGAACAGATCTATGTCACCCTATGAATTTTATTAGCACAAGGACACTATTGAGTATGGTTTTCATTGATATCGAAGGAGGTCATTAATGACAAAAGAAGTGTTGATATGGCATGTGTGATGAGGTTGGAAAACACATGTTGGTGTCCTAATGTCTCATGATGTCATTGTTACATTTTGGTAGTAGTTGGTAACGGTATGACAATTTGGGGATTTTGACAAAGTGTTGAAAAACTTCCCTAAAGAAACTGCCTTATGAAAATGACCATCATAATTCATAAGAAGAATAAAATTCCCTCCATGACCTTCCATCCCATAGTTTGTTGAAATATCTATCTGACCATGTCCCTAGTTCTCAGAAAAAATCCTTGAAGAAGAAGATACAGGTCTCCCAAAAGACGGATTTTTGGTCAAATTAGGAATAATTGCTCTAGGGAAATGCCTGCCATAATTTGTGGGTTGAAGAAAATGACCACACTAAATGGTCATCCTATAGGTGTATGTTTTTTATACCTGACCATGTTCTCACATTGGTTTGATAATTCTTGAGGAAGAACATATGGATCTGCCAAAACAGGGTTTCAAGCAGTCTTACACCAAAGTTTAGTAAAATACCTGCCTAGGAAAAAAGAAGATGAACCTGGGAGTGAAATCAGCATAGGTGTGCTCAGTAAGGTGTAAAACATCATCTAGTAGCATTAGTTCAGGTTTTGGGTGAAATGAAAATTCCATCTTAGGTTTTGGACAAATTGTCTAAGTATGCAATTATTGGTAAAATTTGCCTAAGTGGCCTCAAGGAAATGTGTGCCACCTCTCATAGGATGATCAGAAAAATTATCTGAAAGTGATAGGCTCTAGTATGTTGGTTGGTGCATCTAAACATGGTTTCATATTTCCCAAAGAGTCTTCTAGGAGGAAGATATCAATCTGCCAAAAGTGCCTCTCACCTTCATTTGCACTATCCCAGTAAAATTCCCTCCAAGGTTAGATGATGAGGTTGCAGGAGAGAAGTTTGGAATGGTTGAGTCAGTATGATATTCCTCACATTGTGGATGTCTCACTCTCCAATTTTGATGAAAAAAATAAAATCACCTTGGTGACTTAGGGTTTTAAGAGATTTGTCTGTGTCAATAAGCAGTTTGGAAGACCACTTTCAAATGCTTGCTAGATGTTGGGTGTAGGTCAATAGGTTCATCAATTGGCATGGATTTTTTATTTGTTGAAATGGCTATCCATACATACTTTCAGGCTAACTTACAATGGTGACATATGCAAAATATCAATCTTCCAAAAGTAGGAAAAATACTATTTTGCATATTGAGAAACACAAGAAAATTGCCTAATTGTTGAGAACAGGATTTTGAGAGGTCATTTGGAAATTCCCTCCAAGGGATGTCCTTGTGAAAATAAATTTATCAAATTTCATGGATCAAAGGCCACCTGGACCAGTTTTCCAACACAGCCATGTCCAAGAATTTCTCCAAGGTTTATCCCGAAACCCTATTTTGGTAGACTTATAACTTTCTCCTCATAAATGATTAAGGAAAAACGAGACCATGGCTATATAGCCAGTTTAACAAGCTATAACCTGATATTCTGGGGCAGGAATTCTATTCAAACCATGAATTATGGTAGGAATTCTCTTAGAGTAGTTTTGACTACTTTTTCATACTTAGTCAATTTCCAAAGTTTCACAAAGTTGCCATATTTTTCCAGAATGATGTCAAATTACAACACTGAATTCCTGATAGGACCAAAACACCATTATGTTTCTCTCCAGCCTCACCATACATTCCACATCATCATAATTTCCATGTCATTACTTCCTTTGTCATTCCTTTGTCTTTCACTGAGTTTGCCCTGCCATCATGTCTTTGGTTATCCTTTTGTCATTCACTGAACTCCTTTAACATCAATGACAATCACATTCAACTTGTATCATATATTATACAAATATTTGTTTTTTTAGTGAATTATGTTTAGCGCGGTATGTACCTATATTGATTAATTAGTGTTAATTTGATTTTGTTGATGTTTCATGAATGTCGTTAAGGCACGAATGGGCTTCCACGAGGAATGAAAATTTACCCGATGCAATTCAGTAGGTTTCCATACTACGAGCACCTACAAATGGTTCATTTGTTTGATACAATGCATATCAGGAAGAACATAATAGAATTGTTATGGCGAATATTAGATGGAAGGACTGACAAAGAAAGAATTGGAAAGATTTGTAGTGACTTCCAAGAAGCTAATCATGCATTGCAAAGTGTGATCATTAATTCTAATGGTGATGGCCATCAACATAATATTAGTCTTCCTTGGTGCTTGACAGAGCAACAGAGCAATATTGTAAAAGAGGTCATCAGAAAAATCAGGTTTCCGACGGGGTCTTCGTCTAACATAAAGAATATCTTAACGAAAAAAGGTGATTTTGGTGGGGTTAAAACACATGGCTGGCATACATTCATTAAGGTAATTGTGAGTTTTTAATATATTTCCTTATTGGTATGCACTATTTTATTAATTTTATTCTCTTATTTGGAAATAAATAATAATTATGTGTTTTTTGATACAGTATGTTCTACCTTTATCTCTCCTAGACGACTTTGACAACAACATAAAACAAATTATTTATGTTCTTGGAAAATACATGAGGTAAGTAATGTTTTATATGGAAAATGTACTTGGTCCATGATTTGTAGAGTAACTTATTGACATATTATTTTTTGCCTGCAAATTTTATATATGGCTTGATATTATTCTATTGCATAATTTGTAGGTGGCTTTCCTCAAACCCTCAAAAGAAATCCATAAAGAAGATATAAGGTATTGGAAGAGAGAAATTCCCCTACTAATGTGTGAAATGAAACAGTATCTACCTCCAACATTTTTCAATGCACAAGAACACTACCTCATACATCAAGTTGAGGAGATTGAATTATGTGGACTGGTACACACAAGGGTCGATGTGGATGGTGGAGAGGCAGTTGAAGTCCTTGAAGGAGCTTGTTAGACAAAGAGCACGTCTTGAGGGTTCTATGGTTGAGGGATATATGGCATAACAATGCATGGTGTATATAAGTGAGTGTTTACCTAAATTAGTAGAAAATATGAATGTGCCTCACATTTGGCATCTCAACTCTATCAACAAATTTTAAGGGGAGGTCCTATTGGGGAAAGGTACAATGAGGACCATGAAAGGTAATTATTAGATTTTGTGGAATTAATATATTACACATGTATTTTTCCAATTTTATTTTATCATACCGATTTGTTTTTTTTATTAATCCTGCATATTCAATTGTATTAAACTATGCATGTAATGATATCTAATTAATGATAGTGAATTGTTATTTTTCCATATAGTTGCTTGAGTGTGGGATGTTTTACATTTATACATTGCAAACAACCTTGATTGGATCGAGCATTGGATAGAAGATTGTGAAGACTGCTTTGGTAGGTTATCATGGGAAGGGGTCAGTAAGATGATTAAAACATCTCATCATCATCGACATCAATTTCCTGATCTTACGTCGCAAATGGAACTTGATTTAGCCTATGGTTTAAAAGATAAAAAGGCAAGTAAATTGTTTACCCACATTTTTCTAGTTACTTCCCATTTTTTCAATGTATTTGTTTTTTTTAAGTTTTCAAATATATTTTCTAAGTTCTATATTAAGTTTAAGATTCACAATGTATTTTTCACTTGTTGTCAATGTTGGAGTTGAAACATCACAAGGCTATGTGGTGTAATGGTCGTAAATTTCGTATCAAAATGTTGGATGATAAGATGAAAACCTTGGATTGTGGGATAACTGCAGTGTTTAAGGTCACCAATATTTCCTCTGGAAGTGACAAACATCTAGAATAAATTGAGAATAGGTACTATGGGCATTTGGAGTACACAATATAGTTTTATTTTAATTCCTTTAAAATAGTTTTGTTTGAGGTGAAGTGGTACAGGCTACAAATGCATGAACGTGATCCTGAAAGAACTGTTATTGACAATGCTAATGGATTTACCATGGTTAATACAAGGGCATTTGAATCGGGTACAGAGCCTTATGTTCTTCCAAGTCAATGTGAGCAAGTCTTTTATTTAGAGGTACCAAGTAAAGCAGGTTGGCCATACATTGTTAGATACGATCCAAGAGGAAGACCAATAAAGTATAATCGTGTAGATGATGAAGATAATCACGAAGAAGAAGAAGATGATGATGATTCAGATCAGGAGCAAGTGGCTGCAGTTGAAGTGTTAGATGAAGAAGTTGAAGAGGTTGATCATCCAAATGTAGTAGATGCTGATCTCATTGACGATTTTGATGACTATATTAGCAAAGATGCCATTGATGATGATGTTGACGTGAATGAGCCTTTCATCAATCTGTATTCTGAATCAGATCCTGATACAGATGTTGAGTTGGATGAAGAAGAAGATGAATGCTATTTAATTATTGAAGAGTAGAGGCACATGTTTATATCTTTTATGTCATCATGATCTTTATATGTTTTTATTTCCAAATGCCTTTTCAATTTTATGATTTTAACACTTAGCCAGTTTTTTGTTCTTAATATGCAAAATAATATTTTTCCTACTTTTAGCAAATTTCTGAAAAATGGGTCTCAAATATCCCTTCATATCTCTCAATCCATGATACCTATGTAAAAACTAAGAGAGGTTTTTGTGTATGATGATCATAATGATCGACACATAGTGCAAGGGTATGGTGGGGGCTCTAGGTTCTTGGACTCCACGAGTAGTCACCATCCTGGAGCCCGGGAGGACTTGTCAGGTTCCCTACCTTTTGGAAGAAGCAATAATGATCGTTGATTGAAATTTTAAGAAGATGACAATTCGTCGGTTTATAAACACATTTTTTTTAAATTGTTCGCATGACGGTCATACGTGTGATCGTGGGATTAAGAATTGCACATTATTTTGGTTGGTAGTAAAGACTTCCATTCTTATTGGAGTTTTGGCATAATGGCAGCTCTAAAGGATCACCAAAGCTAGTAAAACCCTTGCAAAAAAAAACAAAGACAATTACTTTGCATGAAGACATGGTTTGAATGAATCATTGACGATGGAGCAAAATTAAATAGAAAAATTTGTAATGTTTTTTAATTTTTTTTTATGAAGAGGTGTGATAGTTATGAAGAGTCAAATAGAATTTGTGCAAAGTGCATACCCAAGCAAAGCGTTTATTTGTTGCTGAAAACCTATTTGCTGGCAGACTTTGTGAGGCTAAAAAATCATTCTGCGGGGAGAATTTGTGAGCATGAAATACAGTACGCGTGCATCACCTCACCTCCGCTTTGAACCTGGATAACCATGGCCAAACTTCAAATAGGGGCGTCCAACATGACAAGTGCAACTGAAATGCAGACATCCTCCTCTACAACCCCAGTTGAAACACAGTCGTCCACATATGATATGGTAACAGTAAAAAAATTCCAGGAGATTTCTAATGCATGGAGAAATGCAAAGATGTGGCCACCAGGTATGGAAACTATCCTAAGGAAAGAAAAAGTTTTAGACTTTTTGTGGGGAATGTTTAGTTATGTTGATGAGGAGATAGATGAGGCAATTTCAAAATATGATGTTGGGAATACAGAACTCATAATTTTTGGGAAGTGGGTATACCTCGACCCTGATTTGGTTGCCCAAGCTACACATATTCCATGCATAGGGGAAGCGATTTTAAGCTCAAGGAAAACCCCCAGACAGGAGAAGAACCAGATGGCTAGAAAAATTTGTGGGTGAGAAGTAAATGTTCCGAGGGATGGTTTAAAAATGCAAGATGTCCCTCCTGGAATATATAAAACTTTGATTCAAATTGTCCTTAAGACAATTCTGAATCATCATAGGGATGACATTTTGGGTGAATGTATGCGGGTAGTGATACATTGGGTGGAAGATATACATGTAGATATTACTTATCTACTGGATAAGAAACTCCACTCTACCCTGCAAGAGAGCCAATTAAGGAAGGTTAAATTTAATTTCTCGGGCACACTTCAAAAAATTATTGATTTATGTCGACCTCATGCTACTGAAACAGAGATTGGTGATATCAACCAGCATGGAAATATATCTTTTCCAAAACCACCTATTCATAAAACATACGTTAGGAAACGTAAAATCAGGGAACATAATGAGGGATTTCCAGTACATTATCCTCGGTAGAATGAGGAATTAGTACAATATCCTAAGCACCATGGGGAATTACCATTACACCCTGTTGAATAGAACAAGGAATCGCCAGTACAAAGTCCTGAGCACCGTGGCGAATTACGAGTACAGTATCTTGATTTGATCACAAATTATGAAATTCATGTTGCCATAACTTTGAAAGAGTTTAAGGGGCATGTAGATAGAGGTCATTGGGAGGAGGTGATAGGAAACGAAATGGAACAAACTACTGCTCACTTTTCCATTCCTCAACGGGTTCTTGATAGAATTCCTTCTAAATAGTTGGAAATTGAGTATGATTGTTCTTCCAAATCAGAATCAGGGGCTTCTGCTATGCATTTAGACATTGCATTATATAATTTTGATAGTAGGTACATGTTCATCCTATATGATAAAATGGAGTGTTTCAAAGAACAAGCTTCCTATATATACAATTGGGCAGAAGAGTGCTTGAGAAAAGATGATAATATTTTACAATTCCTAAAACAAATAGCAATGTTGCAGAAGACAGTTGTGGATAATCATTTCAAAGCGGATAGAATTATAAAAGGGAAAGAAGAAATGGTTAAATTATTATCCAAAGAAGTTGAAAAAAACACTGATGATGCTGAAAAAGTAATTCAGTCCGTGAGGGTTGTGTATGAAGAGGCTTTGGAAAAATCTAATGTTGAAGCAGGTGAACTCAAATAAGAGTTGAAAAAAACACCACCTGTTCTCAATGTATCACCAGTGAGGATAGAAATGGGTCCTTTACAAGTAATGGAGAATAAAATTAATGAATATGAACATGTAGTACAAGAATATCAGTTGAAGTTGAAAGAGTGGGAGTGAAGCCATGGAAAAAAAGTTGGAGAATTAAAATCAATAATTTCTGATTTGAGAAAAACTATTTCTAGGCAAGCTGATAAGCCGAAAGGAACAAGGTTAGCAAGGATCTCTGAAACATTAAAACTTAAAAAACAAAGTAGAGGAAAAAATATTTCCAGTGAAGAAGGTGGTGAGGGTGAAGGTGAGCGTACCAAAGGAGATGAGGGTAGGGGTAGAAGGAAAAATACACCTACAGGTACAATGTCCTTAGAAGAGCGAGAGAAGTCCTTAGTAAGTCGAGAGAAGATGCTACACGAAGGCTTCTTAGCGAGCCTTGCACTAGGTGATTTGTATGCCTCATCATCGTTCCATAAAGAAATGAAAGAGAATATGGCCGAGAAATATGAAAAAATAAGGGAGTTGGAATCAAAACTCTTAGAAGGTAGAAAATTTTAGCATTTGGGATGTTATATGGAAATTCAAACACTTAAATCCACAATTGTTGATTTGGAGAAGGAATTAAAAGGGCCAGTTGTTGCGATGACTGCAATTCCTGTCCTTCCCAACCAGACAGAGTCAAGGGAAAAAGAGCAGGAGAAAGAAATACATAATATGAAACGTGAATTGACTGAAGTTAAAAATCAGTTGAAACATACCAGATAGAAATTGGAGGTCAAGGAAGAACAAGAATCAACGAAGTATAAGAAAAATGTGGAAATGTTAAACAAACTGATGGCGGAAAAAATGTTTTGCTTGAAAATTTAAATAAAGTTTCACAGAGAGTTAAAGAACTTGAAAAGAAATCGCAATAAGTGCCTTGTCCAACTCCAGAACAATTACAATCTTCTACGAAAGGAAAGAGAGACAATTCATATTTGTCTTCTGCTCAAGAGGATGGATTGTAGCCATCTTTGAAACATGCTAGACATGTATAAATCAATGTATATATGTATTTATTGGCAGTTAATGAAAAAAAATATTTGTATGTTGGAGTTTTGTATTTATCGGCATATAATGAAAAATGCTTTTTAGTTGGCATATCAATGTATATATGTATTTATCGAAAGTTAATGAATTTTTTTTATGATGGAGTATTGTATTTATCAGCATATAAGATAACATTATAGAGAATTCATCTTTGAATCCAATGTTTTCAGTGATCAATACGAGACTGCTTGTACTTTGTGAAAGAAAGCATCAATCTCTTCGAAATAAATTAAATTTATGTATGTTAATTAAATAATAAACTCTGTTTTCTTTATGTCTCTTATTTATTTAATCTTTATTTTAATTAACTGGTTGAGCAATCTCTATTTAAATCTCTGGCTTGTGCGGGCATCTGAAAAACTTGTTTAGTATATATTTTTTAGCTATGTGCGGGCAAACTCATACATTGTGTGAACATGGTTTTTTTTCAACATGGAAGGTTAATTTTTCACTCATGTGACCTCCATAGGGAAAAATGAAACCATGAATGGATAAACACTTCAAAAAGGAACAAATACATGTCATTTGATGAATTATATGACACACACACATTATCTAGTGGGCATTTGAAAATAGCATTTTAAACTATAGATTTACCACTTGGACAAAATTATAAAACCCTAAGTCAACATGAGGGATTTTAATTTTCACCAACTCTTGAACCAATTATACTAGATGATGTAGTACATCCCATTGAGCACAACCAAACTGATTTCCCCTTCAGACTCATCTTCTTTTGAGTTGGGCAGGCATTTTACTAGACTGGAGCAAAACAAACCAGAAGGAAATTTTGGCATACTGGTAACTTCATCTTCAGAGAGTTTTTGGAAAAAATAATGATGTGATTAGATGCACCAATCAACACTCTAGATACCCATACCCTCAGAACAATGTAATCCATCAACTACTAGAAATGGCGGGCATTTTACTGAGGTCATTTACGCATTTTTACTAGAATTTTTATCAAACCCTAGGTCAACGTGATGAGATTTTTATTTTCATACAATTTTAGGTGTGAGACACCCAATGGGTAGAAGCCAACATGGTGATTCCATCAAGACCACTTTCATCCTCTGAAGCTTCTTTGTCTCTCCTCAGTGGGAATTTTCTTCTTCTAATGAATTATTGTGGACATTTTCATAACGCGGCTGCTTTAGGGCAGTTTTTCATCACTTGGTCAGATTCCCAAAATTATCATACTCTTGCAAACCACTATCAGAATGTAACAAAGACATCATGAGACGTTAGGACACCAACATGTGTCTTTCCAACCTCATTACATCACGAGACTCATATTTTTGTCATTTGACCGTCAATAAGCAAACTAAAGGTATGCATGGATAGACAATCCACTAGGAAACAAGACCATGTCACCCTTAGAATTTACTGAGACAACCTGATCCTTTGGCAGGCATATCAAAATATCTTCTTAACTTATTTTGAGCATCAAAACATATTTCTTCCTATTTTGGTAGACTCCTATTTCACATGTGTGAACACCCTATGGAGACCTGAAGTCATGAGCATGTGGAAAACTTACCAAATAATGGATCCATGACATTCAAAGAATTTACTTGCACAAAGACAGCCCTTGGCGGGCATTTCCAACTGACCTCTCAAACTCCTATTCTTAACACTTAGTCAAATTTTCATACTTTTGAATATGCAAAACAATTTTTCTTCTATTTTGGTAGATTGCTATTTTCCTCATGTGGTCACCATAAGAAAAAATAAGAACATGGAAAGATAGCCAGTTCATTAAAGAACAACCCCATACCCTCAGATAAATTTATCATCATCAGGATAATCTCTGGCGGGCATTTTCATGAAGCCACTTCGGTAGTTTTGCCAGTACTGGAATAGTGCAAATATGTTTGGGAGTCACTTTTGGTTGGTTGACATATTCCTCAGAGACTCTCTTGTGAGGCAAGTGACATGGTTGTATGCTCCATACAACCCTCTAGAGACTCACATTCTCAATACATTTTTCACATTGTCTTATGAGGCATGGCAGGCATTTCCTTAAGGCCACTTGGGTAGATTTAACATCAATTCCATACTTACACAAATTTCTCAGCACGAATTTCTCAATTCAGTCTAATCTTCCTAAAACACCCTTTTGGTAGGTCCATAACCTTTTCTTCATCCACTTCCAAGACAATCTAAAGAAATGGCCAGGTAGGCCAAAGACCAATCTACAAGACCCCCATGTGCTGCGGGCATTGACTCTAACCCATAATTTAGGGTGGCCATATTTCTAAGGCTACTTAGCCATTTTTGCATCCACTAGTGAAAAACCCTGTTTTGGCAGGCCTATATCTTTCTCCTCAAGAAAGATTAAAGCAAACTCAAATCATGAATAGGTATCCAAACCTACTAGCTATAGGATGGTACCATGGTGCAAGAATTCTTGTCAAACCATGAATTGTGGCGGGCATTCTCTTAAGGATGTTGGGATCAATTTTGACCAATTATTCCATACTTGGTCAATTTCCCAATTTTCACCATTTTGTCATATTTCTCCAGAGTGATGTCATAATAAAACAATGACTTTAACTTCAAGCCACATCATCATCTATGCCATGCCATGTCATCACCACCTTTGTCTTTCCTTTGACTTTCATTGAGTTCACTCTTTCCATCATGTCCTTTGGTTATTCCTTTGTCATCACTAAACTCCTTTTGACATCAATGACAACCATATTCCATATTTCCAACATGATGGTGGTGGTGGTGATGACAATGACAACGATGATATATACAAGTTGAATGAATAAAGTATGTAGAAACATTTTTAATAATAATGGCATGACCTGGATAAGAGTGTTTTTGGCATTCATGGCTAATGTGGATATATAGGTCTTCTGAAGTTTGATGTAAATATTTTGTTCTTGAAAGGCATGTTGGAAGTAAAGTGTTAACACTCAGAATGTACCCAGGTTGTGGAAAGGTAAATCCTGAGGTAGCATCAGAACCGCTTTAGACTGTATTTCTGACCTAATACAGTCAGAGAGGGATCTCTCGTTATTTACAAGG
>LPNX010243753.1:100760-132438 GCA_001517045.1 Pseudotsuga menziesii
AAGATGATGATGATGATAATGAAAATGATGATGGTGATGACAATGATGAAGATGATGATCATGATAATGGATATGTTGATGAATTGGATGACAATGATGTTGATGATGAAGATGTTGAAGATGATGACGATGAATATGATGATGATGATGGTCATAATGAAGACATTGATGATGAAGATGATGGTTATGATGATGATGATAAGGAAGATGATGATGATGAAAAAGATGATGGTGATGATGACATCGACGCCGATGATGATGATGATATTGATGAAGACAACGAAGATGATGGTGATGAAAATGACAAGGATGATGATGATCATCGTTGTTCTTGTCGTCATCACCATCATCTTCGTTGACTTCATCATCATCGTCATCATCATCATCGTCATCATCATCATCGTCATCATCATCGTGTTCATCCTTGAAGGGACTTATGTATATGATCTTACTATAAGAAATGCAACCAATACAAATTATGACAAAATCCTACTTAAATTAAATTAAATTAAATTAAACTAGACTAAATTAAAAACATAGAGTTGTTTAACTATAATTAATTTAAAATGCAACAAAATATAAAATATGCAAATAAAAAAAACCCAAAATAAACTAAACAAAAGATAAATATGAAAAACAAAAAAACAAAACGAAACACAAAATATAAAATATGCAGATAAACAAACAAAAAAACGCAGAATTCAAAAACACCCGCGCACTAGCTCATTAGTAAAACAACAACGAACAAGTTCACTCCCCCGCACTAGTTCATTAGCAGCATCTAGAGCACTGGTAATTTGATGAGCAGAGCAGTGGTAAATCAAGGAGTAGGGGATACCAGTCCAGAGGATATCGACATTCCCAGTGGAGGCAATCCGACCGTAGTCCAGAGGATAACAAAACAATCCGGCCACAGTCCAGAGGATACCGATGTTCCCAGGGGAGGTAATTCGGCTGCAGTCCAGAGCATAACAAAGGGCCCAATGAATTTTGTAAGCATGTTAACCCTAGCATCGTAGGAATTTTGGAAAAATACGTCAAATTTTTGAACCTATACGGATTTGGTACAGTCATACTGAAATTATAATTTTTTTGTTGTACTACCATCGCTTCTATTATCGGTGGATCTAGTACGGTTTTTCTCTTATTGGAGTGTCTGAATCTCCTCCTTAAATTTGGGGAAAAGACATATGGGTTGAGCACTGCAAGCCAGTCGTGCTCTTGTATAATTTTATGAATTATGGCACAATTTTCAAGCTTTTGTAATTTTATTCTATTTAATGGTCCAAACCAGTGTGCAGAGTCCTGTAGGAGCTATAATCTGAAATGGTTCAACCGATTCTGTCGAAACTTTGAACCTGAGACGTGTTTCTTCTAAGCATTTAATTTTGATTTAATAATTAGTTGTACCTCGATTATGGCACAAATTACAAGCTTTTGTTATTTTATTCTATTATATGTCTGAAATATTATGTAGAGTGCAAGCTTGTGTAATCTTATTCTATTTAATGTTATAGAACAGAGTCCTCTATGAGCTATAATTTGAACTAATTCTGTCGAAACTTGAATGTGAGACCTCTTTCTCCTTTAAAGACGCATTTAATTTTGCTTTGATAGTCATTTTTACATGGATTATCGCACACTTTTCAAGCTTTTGTGATTTTTTTCTATTATGGATCTAAAACATTTTGTAGAGTGCCACAGGAGCTACAATTATAATGATTGGGTATAATTCATGCTAAGACCTATTTCTCCTTAAAGAAGCATTTTATTTTATTTTTATGCTCACTTTTACCTGAATTACAACACACTTTGCAAGCTTTTCCCATTTACTGGTTTGGGTTTTGGAAAAATTTATAGTTCCCTGGGACTCGTGGGCTATAATATTAATTGACTCTAGTAAATTGACCCTCATACCTCTTTCTTCTTTAAAGACATATTTGATACAAGTATTATTTTTCAACAACACTTATATATTTTTTCCTCTGTTTGGCATATACCATGGTAGTTAGTGTGGTCACCTCTGTTTGGCATATCTCAAAGAGTCCGAAGGTTATCAAGAATATTGTAGCCTGCGTGTGTCTTAATTAAACCCTCTGCAAGCATTTCTTCTTTAAATATATGATGTGTAATTTAGATCACATCATATCTTCCAAAATACTATCCTTAAATCCTTCTCAACATATGCAGAATTCCCTTTATAAATTTTTGTTTATTAATTTCCTGTAGCTTACTCTTTTATTTCACCGAGACTGTACATGCATACTTTTCTAACTTTTGGCAGACTTATATTTTTCACATCTTGTCCATCTTTAAACAAACTGAGGGTATGGCTATGTATCCACCTCAAATAGGAACAAGACCATGTCACCTTAAAACCTTACTGACAAACACATTGTCTCTGGCAGTCCCTTTAAAATGGTCTTTCAAACTGCTCAATTGAACACTTAGTCAATTTTGTCAGACCCTAGTCATTACTGTGCCAGGAGGCATTTTGGCAGACTCATATTTTGTGAAACTAAGATCATGAGTGGATTCCCAGATCATCAAAGAATGGACCCATAACATCATATGGATTTATCAGTTAAAGAGCTGACTCTAGCGTGCATTTCCAAGTGGGCTCTCAACCTCCTATTTTCAACACTCAGGCAATTTTTCATATCTTTGGATATGCAAGCTAATGTTTTTACCTCTTTTGGTAGGTTGATATTTTTCTGATGTGGTTAGCATAAGAAAAAATAAGAACATGGATGGATAGCTAGTTCATTAAAGAACATGCCTATACCTCCTAATTAATTTATCATCACTCAGATAGGCTTTGGAAGGAATTTCCAAATGCCTCTTCAACCTTGTGATTTGACACTTAGTTAATTTCTTTAAACCCTAGGTCTCAAAGGTGATTTCAACTTTTCATCAAAATTGGAGTGTAAGACATCCAATGGATGGAGGACAACCAGATGTAAAAGTTGCTTAAGACCCTATTTTGGCAGATCCATAATTTCTACCTCAGGTACTTTCGGGTCAAAGTAAGAACATGGCCAAGTAGAAAACACAACCACCTATAGGATTCCCATATGGTGTGGTCATTTATTCCAATCCACAAATTATGGCAGGCATTCTCCTAGAGAAACTTGTCTAATTTGACCAAAAAGAACTTCTTTTGGGAGGCCGATATCTTCTTCCTCAAATAGTTTTTCTGAGAACTGGTGCCATGGTCGGATAGATACTTCAACCAACTATGGGATGATAGGACATGGAGGGCATTTTCTCCTTCTTATGAAATATGGTGGGCATTTTCATAAGACTACTGCTTTAGGACAATTTTTCACCACTTAGTCTTTTTCCAACTTTATCATACATGCCTATTCCCATCAACATTTTTTTTGTCATTAACGAACATCTCTAGGATACGTATGCCAAAAATCATCAGTTCACCAAATGTCACCAGTTATCCATTCATATATTGACATCAATGCCAACACATTCATCTGCCATATTGCCAACAATTATTCCCAAGATGATGGAGATGAGAGGTTACCCATCATCATCTCAACCTAAATGTGTACCTTATCCATTTCTAAAGCCTTAGATATTGCTAGGTCGTCATTAGTGAAACTCTCCCATTGAAGTGATAAGGATTTGAATAACATAGCCTTTTTATGGGGTCCAATGAGCCCTTACTTATATCGGATCGAAACTGGAGATTATTGAGTCCATATACTATACCTTTTCCTGTTGTTTCCCTTGGCTTTGAGGTTGAAATTATAGAGAAAGGATAGTTTTAGGTCTCATCCATTGTCATAAGAAATCAATACTTAGTTACTACTTGTGTTAGTTCCTAATGAATAATGAATGACATGTTACACTTTGGAATGTTAGTTTCTAATGAATAATGAATGGCATGTTACAATTTGGAATGATGATCGTATAATCTTATTTTTTTTAAATTAAAATTGCGTTTTTTGGTATTTATAAGATGCCTATTACTTTATTTTAGTCGTACTTGATTTTTTTGTTACATATTTTTTTGTATCGTATTCAAATCCATACTCGAATATTGCTACTATGGTTTTGACTGTTTACTTCATATTTTATGAGGATTTATATGAAATATAGGCCGTATTTGAGGTGCAAAATGACCCATGACGGGCATTTTTCCCGTCAAATGCCAGCCTTGAACCCATCCATCACCTGTTTGATAGAGAACGAGCCTGAACCATACCATCACGACCAAAGAAATTCGGGATTTCCCTGTTGCAAAACACCGTAGCAATGGTAAGAAAATGGTCTTGGGTAGTGTAAGACGATTCAGGGTTGTGATAAGACGATTCTGGATCCAACATCACCCTATCCATGTCCATGTGGAAAACCACTCAAAAATACCTATAATTGGTCTAAATTTGGTGACATTTCACAATGTTATCCTATTTAAAAAAAAATAGGCACATAGTTAGAGAAGGAGTACCTTACACGGGGAAACTTGCATATCAAACCACTGTGGAAGAGGGAGTGTTAGACTAACGTCACCGAGTTTCGGAGGGAAATCCATGAATGAAGCAATATGACCACCGCCTGTTCCAAATCGAATCCCCAACATGATCTATATGAGGGGGAACCCCATACCTCTTTGCATGCATTAACTAGTCAAGTGGCCCAAGAAACACACTTCTATATTCATGTTGTCAACAAATTCCAAACCAAATCAAATCGTGTCTTATTCTTAAAAATAATTCAAATATAAATAACTGTAAAAGAAATTACACCTTTGAGAGAAAAATAGCTTTTGGTAAGGTTTTTGGGAAGAAACAACTTTTGATATTAAAACATTACAAGTAAATAGATTTGCACGCTAAATTATATCTGCTTGGTAGCTTATATTCTTGTTTTATCGAGTGTAGGTACCACCAAATATGTATCTATCAGATCTATCTTCCTCGAGTGATGGTGAAGATATAATTGGAGAGGTTGAAAGTTATATGTGTTGTACTAGATCTACCAATTCTATATCAACTAGATCTGAAAAGGTAAGGAAAAGATTTCGTAGAAGCATGCAATATTTTATTGCCAACAGAGGGTCATGTAATTATGATGCTGAGAGCATAGGTGACATTGAGTTTCCCTTGAGGTATAGACATCTAGTGCAACGATGGGTACCTAATAAGCTACCTCAAGTGGACACAGATTTCTTTATCAATGTGAGGATGTATAGCATTGCTCCTTCGTCCTTACATGGATTGGGGCTATTTCCCATGGATGGCATAAAAGTCGGCTATGGCACTGTAACTGAATTAATGGAGTATGTTGAACCATTATACAGATACAATAACTAGTTGATCTTGGTCCAATATACTCGAAGTATGAGGAGATGCAGAGTTGCCGCAAATTATATACAACTAGCAGAACACAATAAAAACAAAGGGGCGACTATGTATATTGATGGGAGACCAAAAGCGTCCGGAAATGTTGCTGGTTTTATAAATATTACACGGCCAGGGATAGCAACTAAGTAACTGAATTACGAATTTGAAGGACGTGAAGAACATCGTATATTTGTATGTGCAACAAAAAAATACTTCCAGGTGAAGAGTTGTTGATCGATTACAACTTAAATCGAATAGATGTGGCTTCCACGGTCCAGGGTAATCGTGGAAGCTCACACACTATGCCTCATCAGGTAAATGCTAAATATAGTAACTAAACATGACTACAATAACTAAATGTTTCGATTTTTTCTGTTAACATTCAATTTCCACCATTGACATTCGCTTTTTCGTGCATATTATGAATATTTCCATGTGATAACATGCTTATTACACTCTTATGCTTATCTCATTTTTTTATGTTACAATTATTGACTCAACTTTTATTGATTTATTTATTTTTTCAGGGTTGCAGTAGTGGAAAGACACATGCTGATTCCACGGTCTAGGGTGACCATCGAAGGTCACAATCTATGCCTCGTGAGTTAAATGTTAAATATAGTAAATAAATATGACATCAATGACAAAATGTTTTGATTTTTTCAGTTAACATTCGATTTTCACTGTTACCATTCACTTTTGTCGTGCTTATTGTGAATATTTCCATATGATAACATGCTTATTACATTGTGGCAAGGGTATGCTCATCCCCATGGAGCAGAACATGTATCTCCTCCTTCAGAGGTAGAGTAAATATTATTGTCCTATCTCATTTTAGTTTATGTTACAATTATTGACTCAACTAAATATAGTAACTAAATATGACTACAATAACTAGAAACTCCAACCCTAGAATATTTCCATGTGACAACATGCTTATTTCACTGTGGCAAGGGTCTGCCCATGGTTGTCATGGAACAGAACGCGTGTCCTCTACTTCCATGGTCCAGGGTGACCGTGGAAGGTCACACTCTATGCCCCATTAGGTAAGTGTTAAATATAATAACTAAATGTTGATAATTTTTCTTTTAACATTCTATTTCCACTATTACCATTCACTTTTTGTGTGCTTATTGTGAATATTTCCATATGATAACATGCTTATTACACTATGGTAGGGGTCTGCTCATCACCATGGAGCAGACCATGTATCTTCTCCATCGAAGGTAAAAGTAAATATTATTGCAATATCTCATTTTTGTTGATGTTACAATTATGGACTCAACTAGATATAGTAACTAAATATGACTACAATAACTAGAAACTCCAACCCCAAAAGATTTCCATGTGACAACATGCTTATTACACTGTGGCAGGGGTCTGCCCATGTTTGTCATGGAACAGAACGCGTGTCCTCTACTTCTGAGGTAAAAATAAATATTATTGCAATATCTCATTTTTTATTATGTTGCAATTATTTTCATAATGTTTATTTATTGATTTATTGTGTCAGGGTGGCACCGGTGGAAAGGAACCTATTGCTTCCATGGTCCAGGGTGACCATGGAAGGTCACACTCTGTGCCCCGTCAGGTAAGTGTTAAATATAATAACTAAATGTTTTGATTTTTTTTGTTAGCATTCAATTTCCATTGTTGTCATTCACATTTTTCTGTGCTTATGGTGAATTATTGATTGATTTATCATGTCAGGGTGGGGACCGTGGAAAGGCACATACTACTTCCACGGTCCAGGGTGACCGTGGACAATAACCCAGTAGAAGTAGATCAATACAGGGTGATCGTGGGAAGTCACTGGCCACAATACCACATCAGGTAAGTGTTAGTTATTAATAGTAACTAAATTTCATTACAATAACAATGTTTGAATGATGTTAAAATTATTTTCTTAATTTTATTGTTTGATGAATTTAGTCCAGTGCACTTGATCTGGGTGATGAGGATATTGAGGATGAAATTTACTATTCCATAGACCCTATGGATACTATAAAGAAGGCCCTGAAGAAGGAAAACATAGAAATGATTTCGTTGGCTTGCATAAGGCCCATGACACAGAAGATCAGGGTAAGGATTGAAGAGCTGAAAGAACAAATAAAATATTATGGGGTAAGTGTCATCTTCACATATTTTTTTAAGATATGACATGATTTCATATCTGATATTATGTTTTCTATTTTTCCAAGTGATCTGATAAAGTAAATTTTTTCGTTTGTAGGAGTTTTTACAACCCGTGACTAGAGAAACTGCCGAGACAGGTATAGGTAGCAGTGATGCTCCAATGCAGCAACAACGTCGACAAAGCAATGTACCAATGAGGCTTTTTGGCACTCCTTCAATTGGCCTTGAATCCATTAATGAGGGCACCGATTTTGATCAGCATGACATGCCGAAGCATGATGAGACGGAGCCTAGGACTCCAAATGACTTTGGAGATGAACCTATTGTAGATGACTAAGAAAATTTTCCTAGAGCAACATGAGTTAAAAGCACCGGATCACTAGATCTCATCTTTCTAGTGGATGACATTTGTGTTCCGACCAAGATTCAAAATATTGTAGGTATTTATTAATTAATTTATTCATTTTAATCATGAAATTGAAATGGAGATACGCTAAAATTATTATAAATTAATGGATTACACGTTCCTATAGGAAACAATGTTTTCTATAGGAATTTGAATGACAAAGCATTGGAGCTGTTTGGCCCCACCATTTGCACATAGTGGAATAGCCAAGATAGTGCAAAGAGATATGTATTGACAGACCACATGGTAAAGTTGTTCGGCAATACATTCAACAAGAAAGTGGTTGCAAAGTTATCCGACAAGAATTTAAAATATACTAGGACCCAATAACGGGATAAATTGCAACTTGACCTCAAGCATGAGCACCCTACCATGGTTCCGGAGAAAGTGTGGAAGGAACTCATAGAGGATGAAAAGGAGAACTTGCTAAAAAGACAAGGAAAACAACCGCGGCCTGGAAAAGCAAAGTGCAACACATATCATCTTTTTAGTGAAATATGATCATTTATTTTTTTCTTTTTTGTTCTAAGCAAGAATTCTGATATCTAACCTTTTTCAAAATTTTCATATATAAGCTACTGGACACCTCCAAAGCAACCAAGGCTAGAGTGGAAAATTACGGGCAACATAGACTGGGACAGGGTGGCTATAGAAAACTAAGAGCCCGAATCATAAGAATTAAATGATTAACTGTGGGGAATATTTATTTGAAAGTAGCAAAAAAACATATGTTTTTGATACTGGAAATTTTATAGGTGTTATGCATTGCAAGGAAATACGTTCCAAGATGCTGCCACCGAGGAAGACCTAAAGTTTGGTTTCAAGTATGGTTTTAAAAGTGTCATTGAATATCAGAAAAGATTAGGGCAGACTCCAATCTCCCCAATGATGCAGATGCAGGTAAATAAAATGAATAAGGACATCATTGCAGTATACTATTAAAGTCTATTCAGTTTTGATTATATCACCCATAACTAAATATTTATGTTTTCTTTTAAGCAACAGTGCAACCGTAGCATTAAATCCAGCGATACTCCACACGTACCAGCTGATGTTGGGGTGTGCATGTCCCATGATAGTGGGGAGCGGAGTGTCCATTCTAGTATATGTGCTTTGAAAATAGAAATATCTACTGTGATTATAAATATTTATTTCCTGACATATGCTTATAAATTTTCTTCTTTCAATGGAAGACCATGAAGCTCAGAAGGGTGAACCGCAAGAGGAATTAGCAAGTAGAGAAACAATTAACACACCAGTTGTCATAGCTACACAGACAGGTAAAGAGCACTATTGTAATTTTAATCAAAATGATGAACTATTAATTTCAATAATATTTCAACATATCGATATGCCCATTTTCGTTGTTGCAGTTCACGCCCCTTCAGAACTTCCTCCACACCCTACTCAACGACGTACAAGAAGTATGATACATGAGGGCATGGAAACACAAACACTAGCAGTACATGGCTTTGTAGATATTCCACCAAATGATGATGATAATATCCCAATTATCGTCAGTTATTACAATGCAAGAAAACATAAATCAAAGAAAAAGTAGATGTATAAATTCATTACTTGTATATGGATGTATATCGATGTTGTTAGTCTAAAACATTGTTTAGATGAATTACCTCATTATGCTTCAATGTTTTTATGTTTATATGTTTTGATGACTAGCCTAGTTATGCATGAATGTTTATATGTTTTCTATGTAAACAACATCATTTATTGGGTATGGGGAATTGAGAGCGATGTGAGGGGGGGAGGGACCATATGAGATTCCACCTTCATGTGGTTGGCCTTGTTCAGTAGAGAATATAAAATTGTTCTCGAAACATAGAGGAGCTCAATAAGGTATAAATACACTTTTATTACTATGTATTAAAGATGGTTGTAAATTTTTAAATGGATGTCTATTTCTTAAAAAGTTGTTAATAAATTTAACATTTCACAGTTCATTGATTTCTACAGGACTTTGCAGTAGGATTTAAATGACTGTTTATTTTCTTATATATTATTTACTCATATAAAAATTCTGTCTTTGATGATTTATGCAAGTCTTGGTGATGGAAATGCATCTCGTGGACAAATCTTATCAAGTTGTATGGGAAAATGGATTTGGTGAAAGGACAATGATAAGGTAAAGGTTTTGACGTGTTTGTTATCCTTAATGTGTTCGTCTTTATCCTTAAATTCTATTTCATTCTATTAATATACAAGAGATACAACCAATAGTAAATAACTACTTTTAGACTATCATCCAAACTAGGAGACAACCTTCTACATAAAACAAAAATGATTCTTAGTAACGTAGAAAAATAGAAGAAAAATCACGTAGAAGAAATTAGGATTTTTTCATCCCTTCTTCCTATAATTTTGGCATGATGAAACCCTAGGTTAAGAAATTTTAATGTTTCAAACCCTAATTGTTCATCTATATTTCAAAACTAAATTTTCTGAGTTGTATACTTGTAAATATTATTCTTAGGTTATTTTTTATTCTCTTAGGTTTTAGACTTAATTTTTATGTGTTTTTGTAACTTTTATTTTATCAAAATAGAAAGCCCTAAAAAAAGAATTTATGTGTAAAACCCTAAAAACGCAGACCTGCTGCTCCCACAATTTGATCCCTCTCCTTTATCAAACACAGGTTTGCAATATTTATTGCATACCTCGTATTCCCTAGATGCCTTCTCTGCACACTCAAAACAGAAAACAAGTTAGTATTTCAAACTATTTATATGGTGGTGTATTTTGTAAAATATATCTTATTGATTTGATTAGTTTTCTGCCCTATTCATATTAGTTTTTTGGGTAAATGCAAGTCTGATTTTTTACTAAGATCTGGAACCTTACATCTCTTAATGCATAGTGATATAATTCTGACATTATTTTACTGAGTATTGTTTTGGATTTTCTTAGTACTAATTGTTATATTTTTATCAATTTGATAGTATTATCTTGGGATCTTATCTGAGAGAATAAAATGCACAACAATAAAACACAAGAGACAATAGACACAAAGATTTTCCTCGTGGAAACCATAAAGGAGAAAACCCCACAACTTCCTTAGAGATAGAATAGGCACCAATAGCAGCAGTAAAACCCAAAGACAGTAAGATGATCTCCGACAGTTGTTCTCTCTCTTATCCCAGCTCCTTTTCTCTCACTCATGTGCTACAACTGAGTGTGAGTGACCGTGTGATAAATATAGAGGCTCACTCTCTATTTATATTGATTCCCAACTTAACAATAACTTACTAGGGACGACTTCTATAGGAGAGTCTAATAACCTTAGTGCCCCGAAACTGTGGGGACCTTAACCCTTGAACAATAAGGAGGGTTACCTTCTATGAATTTACATGACTTGTTTACATTATTGATTCTCCCAATAGGAACATCGGGGTATGACATGACTCAATTACATTACAAATACTTCCCGATAGGAACATCGGGGTACAATACATAAAATATACAAGTGAATACATTCTGAAGTGACAAATACATCAACACTCCCTCTTAACTAGGAAGGTATTCTATTTACACAATTCATTAGTACAAGTCTTCTTCTCTAGATCATCATCAATGTTGGATCATCACTAGATCATCATCGAAACTGGATCATCATCAAAGCTGGATCATCACTGGATCATCATCAAAGCTGGATCATCACTGGATCATCATCATCACTGATTCCGCTATCTCGATCAACTAGTGTTGTCTCTCAATTCCACTCATCATAGGAAGTTCTACAGATCCAACCCTTTTTCATGCTAGTTGTAGGCCTAGCCTCCAGGTAGGTCTTCTTCAGTGCTTATATCTGACCCTAGTCAGAAAGGCCTGCCCAACACTTACATTTGACCATGAGAGGAACACATCCACCACCATGTCAGAAAGGCACGCCCAGCACTCACATCTGACACAGTTAGAAATTCCCAGCACTCACATCTAACCATAGGAGGCCCAGCTTTCCACCATGTCAGAAAGGCTCATCCAACACTTACATATGACCCAGTCAGAAAGGCCCAGCACTCACATCTGACCATGGGAGGCCCAGCCTACCATCGTGTCAGAATGGCTCAGCACTTATATCCGACCATGGGAGGCCTAGCCTGTCACCATGTTGGAAAGGCTCAACACTTATATCTGATCATGGGAGGCCCAACCTGCCACCATGTCAAAAAGGCTCATCACTTATATCTGACCCAGTCAGAATGGCTTTGCACTTACATCTGACCCATTCAGAATGGCTTTGCACTTACATCTGACCCAGTCAGAATGGCTCTACACTTACATCTAACCTAGTCAAAATGGCTCTGCACTTACATCTGACCCAGTTAGAATGGCTCTGCACTTACATCTGACCCAGTCATAATGGCTCTGCACTTAAATCTGACCATGGGAGGCCCATCCTGCCACCATGTCAGAATGGCTCTGCACTTACATCTAACCATGGGAGGCCTAGCCTGCCACCATGTCAGAATGGCCCTGTACTTACATCTAGCCATGGAAGGAACCAATACTACAATGTCAAAATGGCTCTCGGACTCATCACCTCCTCTTGGAGGGGACCTCGATCTGGATAACACCAAGCTTCTCCCTTAAGTACTCAAACTTCACTCTGACCAATGGATTGGTCAACACATCAGCTATCTGTTCGTCCCTCGCAACATACTAGAGCTTCACTGCTCCCCTCTGCACCATATCCCTGATATAGTGGTACTTGATCTCGATATGCTTCGACTTGTCGTGGAACACTAGGTTCTCCGACAACTTCACACAACTCTAGTTGTCACAATATATACAAGTAGCATCTAACTGAAGATCAAACAAATTAGATAGTAGCTTCCTCAGCCATACTGCCTCACAACTAGCCGAACAAGCTACGACATACTCTGCTTCAGCTGTACTCAGTGCCATGCAATATTGTTTCCTACTAAACCAAGAGATCACACCTGATCCCATACTAAAGCAACACCCTGAAGTGCTCTTCCTATCGATGGCACTTCCTGCCCAATCTAAATCAACATAACCTTCTAGGTTAATCTTCTGATTTGCCTCATATTTGAGCCCATAATCAACTGTACCCTTCAGGTACCTCAGAATATGCTTTGCAGCAATCAGGTGAACATGTCTCAGATCCGTCGAGAACTGACTCAATGTGTTCATAGCAAAAAAAAAATATGGTCTCGTATTCGTCAGGTACATCAAGGACCCAATCATCTAACGATACATCGTAGCATCAACCGTCTCTAATGAAGCATCACTCAATAGCTTCAGGTTCGATGCCATAGATTTGGTCATAGCCTTGTAGTCCATCATCCTGAACCTCTTCAGGATCTCTACTGCATACTTCCCTTGTCCCAAAAATATTCCATCTGTACTGTTCCACACCTCCATGCCTAGAAAGTAGTGCATCATACCCAAGTCCTTCATTTCGAAATCAGCAGCAAGCTTCCTCTTTGTATCAGCAATCAACCCATCCACACATGTTACAAATAAATCATCTACATACAGTAGGATTATCACTGGGTCCCCTTATTCAACCTTGTAGTAAAGGTTGGAATCTTCTTTACTCTTAGTAAAGCCCAAACTGGATAGGAAGCTGTCAATTCTTTCGTACCATGTCTTGGGTGCCTATTTCAAACAATACAGGGCTTTCTTCAATTTACACACATGAGTCTCCATGTCATGTGTCTCAAAATTGAGTGGCTGCTCCACATACACTTCCCCTTCCACTACACCATTCAAGAAAGCAGTCTTGACATCCATCTGGTGTATCTTCCATTTCATCACTGCAGCCAGAGTAAGTACTAATCTAATGGAAGTGTATCTGGCTACAGGTGCAAAGGTTTCTTTGTAATCTATTCCTTCTTTATGGGAGAATCCATGAGCCACAAATCTTGCTTATGTTTCTCTATGCTACCATCTGCAGCATGCTTGATCTTGTAGATCCATTTGGAAGTCACAACAGACTTCCCCTCTAGTCTAGGGACAACATCCCAGACATCATTCTTCGTGATCGACTGGTACTCCTCGATCATAGCATCCTTCCATTATTTCTTGTCTGCCACTTATTCATAGTTGGAAGGTTCTTTGTCAATGATGTCACATAACAGTGCTACATAACCAGAGCAGGACCTGGTTCTTTTCCTTTCTATGTGCATTTCTTTTGGAGCCCCGTATCTTTCTGCACCTTGGATAGCCTCTTGTACCCATGTAGGTTTCCTCTTGTGAGGATTCTTCTCTTGGGGTGGATCTACAGGTTTATGGGGTTCTTCTATTTCTCGATCTTCTCTTAATTTGCATCGTTCTGGGTACTTCTGTTTCTTTAGAGTCTTCAACTGGTCTCTTTCTGGATTTGTTGTAAGCCGAATCTTCGTTGAATGTTACATCTCTACTTATGTCGATCTTCTTGAATCCTAGGAAGTATATTTTGTAAGCTTTTGATCTTTCACTATATCCCACAAATATACCCTTCTTTCCAGAAGGATCTAACTTTGTCCTCTTTTCTTTTGGAATGTGTATGTACACAGGACAGCCAAATATTCTCAGATGGCTGACCTCTAGTTTCTTGCCAGAAAATACTTATTCAGGTGTCTTGTTCTTGAGTACTCTATGTGGAGTACGGTTCTGTACATACACTATTGTTCTGGCAGCTTCTGACATAGATGCATGGGAAGATATTGATCATGAAGCCTTTCCCTTGTAGCTTCCATGATCGTTCTATTCTTTCTTTCTGCAACCCCATTCTGCTGTGGATTATGTGGAGTGGTTAACTCCCTCTTAGTCCCTGAATCTCTGCATAACTCTTTGAATTCATTTGATGTGAATTCTCTACCATTGTCTGATCGAAAGGTATTGATCTTCTTTTCTATGTGTTTCTTGATCAAGGCTTTGAATTCCTTGAACTTGTTGAATACTTCATCTTTGTTCTTTATTTTTGGAAGACGTTCAACAACTTTGCTTGCAAGTGGTAGTGCTATGTAGTGCACATGTGCAAGCCTTCTATGCCAAAGTTCATTTGGCTCTACTGAGTCATTGACCAAAGCTTGTTCTAGTTGGCCCTTTAGTTTGTATAATCCTCCCTCTTGCTCTCCAATCACAATTGCATCATTTATAGTCTTTCCCTTTGGCCACATAAGAACTTGGCCATCTACGAATGCAACCCTTATGCCTTTTGCATCCAATACAGATATGGATAGGAGATTCTTCTTTAGTCCTGGTACAAACAAGACATCCTTCATCTTCATAGAGTTTCCAAATTCTAGCTTATAGGAGGATTCACCACTACCTTTTATTGGATATTGGTAGTCATCCCCAAGTTTCACCTTGTGAGTTGACTCATGTTCAGATAGTTTCACAAAGGATTCTTTGAATCCCATCATATGTTTGGAATCCCCACTGTCTATAAGCCAATCATTGCTTCTACGTGTGATAGTTCCCGTGAGAGCAGAAATCAAAAACATATTCTTCATCACTTGAAGAATCATCACTTTCTTGTCTGATTCTCTTTGTGGAAGGTTCATCATCCTCTGCAGCATGAGCATGATGTCTTCTCTTGTTTCCTTTCTTCTTGTGAAAGCTATTCTTATTCTTGGGACAATCTCTTGCAAAGTGTCCTCTTTCATCACATGTACATCATCTATATTTAGGTATATCCTTGTTATATTTTCTAGAGTTAAAATGCTTACCATTGGAATGATGATAGTCCCTTTTGATTTTCTTGGAGTGTACTGTGAGAGCTTGATCTTCACTTCCCATGTTTTCTTCTTGGGCTACTATCCGAGCTTCTTCTTATGAGTATTCTTCCCACAGTCTACTGAAGGTGACTATCTTTCTTCTAGCAAAAATCCATTAAATGAAGGAGTCCCATGATCTAGGGAGACCATTCAAGGTGGTCATCACAATCTATGCATTCTCCACTTTTTCATCCACTGCTTCAAGTTGTTCTTTGATCTAGGAGACCCTTGTGAAGTATGATTGTATGGTCTCCGCATTCTGGATCTTCACATTCTTCAACTGGTTCCTCAAAGTCATCTTCTAATTTATGTTCTTTCCTTCAAACAGTTTGGTTAGGGCATCAAACATTTCTTTAGGTGTCTTTAGGGAGTACACTTGAGGTATGAGGTGATCCTTGATTGCATCAGCAATAATCCTCTTAGCCATGACCAATTTATTTTTGTGTAAGGCCTTAGCCTCATCTTCCTCTAGAACTGGAACCTCTTCATTGATGTAAGATTCTAACTCATTTTCTTCCAGAACCAGGGAGATCCTATACTTCCAAGCTCGAAAGTTATCAGGTCCCTCAAGATTTTCATCAAGCTTGGTGTGATGAGACATCTTAATTGAGAACCTCAAATAGGAATACAAAATATTTAGATCTTACCAATTTGAGAAGCTGAAAACTGGATCTGGAGCTGATCTTCTACAGTGTTGGTTTTTTGGTTCCAGGGAAAATTAGGGTTTGACTTTCTCAGAGTTCTACCCAACCAAAAACCTTCATTCTTGTCTCTAAACTTCGATTTTGAGGAGGAGAGCAATCCTAGCCTGGGCTCACTCAAAAATTCCTCTTCAGTGAAAAGCCCTAATTTTTCGATGTAGTGGTAGGTCAAAAATTGAAAATGCTCAGAATCAGATTCTGCTTCCATAGAAAGATGCGCCCTTCAATGGAGGTTCATCCCAGACTCCTTTTGTTGATGGATTTTGGAGAGATACCCAAAAAGTAATAAGCCCTAGCTTCCGCAGCTGCACATTGTCTTCTTCTCACGTTATCTTTGATACCATGTTAGATTTTTATCAATTTGACAGTATTATCTTAGGATATTATCTAAGAGAATAACATGCACATCAATCAAACACAAGAGACAATAGACACAAAGATTTTCCTCAGGGAAACCATAAAGGAGAAAACCCCGCAACTTGCTAAGAGATAGAAAATGCACCAATACTAGCAGTAAAAACCAAAGACAGTAAGATGATCTCTGACAGTTGTTCTCTCTCTTATCTCAACTCCTCTCTCACTCATGTGCTACAACTGAGTGTGAGTGACTGTGTGATAAATAGAGAGGCTCAGTTTCTATTTATACTAGTTCCCGACTTGATAATAACTTACCAGGGTCGACTTCTCTAGGAGAGTCTAATAACCCTAGTGCCCCGAAATTGTGGGAACTTTAACCCTTGAACAATAAGGAGGGTTACCCTCTATGACTTTACGTGACTTGTTTACATTGTTGATTCTCCCGATAAGAACATCCGGGTATGACATGACTCAATTACATTACAAATACTTCCCGATAGAAACATCGGGATACAATACATAAAATATACAAGTGAATGCTTTCCGAAGTTACAAATACATCAACACTAATTATTGCTATGGAGAGCTAGGTGATGGTAAGGGACTTGATGATTTTATATTTCATAGCTTACATATAGGATTGAGTGAATTATAATAACATTATGGTTAGCTTGGCACTAAATTTTCAGTAAGTTAGTATTTTATATCTATGCTATCACATACATAGATCTAGAAATCATATGCTAAATGTCACTTTAAATGATTAGCACTAGTTATTGGCTGCACTATTTTACACGTTCTGATTACTGTGATGATAAAATTTTAGTTGTTACATGGCACATATGTGGACCATAAATTCATATGTCTAAATATTCAAAGGTAGCAAATAAAGTGATGTTATTACATGAGGAGTGTCTCTAAAAAAATTATGATATGGTTTCTAAACTACAAATTGCATGCTCAACTGTGCAACCTACTTCTCAGTGCCAAAAGGTAATTTATGATGAATTTATTGCTACATGAGATCATTCCTAGTAATAGAATAGAAATAAGTTGTCAATTTTTTGTTGACTAACATGTCTCTTTCCCATCATGTGCTTAGGGGACTGTTTTTATCTTATAGGCATATTTGATACTAACTTGACCAATTTTGGCCATGCTTGAGGTGGTTGCATAAGAAGGATCAACTTTTCATATTCACCTCTTCCAATAATGAGCAACATCAAAACAACTTACCACCAGTTGGCACTACAAAGATCCTACACAGATTTTCCAGCTGAACAACTACTCTTTTTCCCTAGGGGTTGAGTTATTTTTTTATTATTTATTTATTTTTCAATAAAGATGAATTCAATGCACCTTATGTTTTTTGTAGTATGATCAATCATCACTAGTAGCTCTTCACATGTAGTAGAGAAAGTGATTGTAATTCATGAGGAGTGTCTCCAAGGAAATTATGATATGGTTTCTAAACTACAAATTGCATGCTCAACTGTGCAACCTGCTTCTGATCAATGCCAAAATGTGATCTATGATGAATTTTTTGTTATATGAGATCATGCATAGTAAAAGAATAGAAACAAGTTTTCAATTTTTTGTTGATTAACATGTCTCTTTTCTATCATGTGCTCAAGGGACTCTTTTCTATCATGTGCTCAAGGGACTTTATTTTATTTTATTTTATTTTATTGTCTCGGGCATATTTGGTACTAACTTTGACCAATTTTGTCCATGCTTGAGGTGGTTGCATAAGAAGGATTAGTTTTTCATTTTCATCTCTTCCAGAAATTGCAGGCTTGACCTTCTCTGGCTTCATTTACACTTGTGGGCTTCCTTAGTCTTCAAATCTCGGGCTCCCTTCATCTTCAGAACATGGTCTTCCTTTACTTCTGACTTGTGGGATTCTTTAAGCTTCTCCAAGTATCTACAGGCCTCTCCGGGATTCTTCCAAGATCTGTGGGAATCCTTCCAAGCCCTTGCGAGATCTTTAAGCCCCAGTGGGCTTAACCTAATTTTGGATCACAATAAGTTGATCCGAACCCAGTGGTGCCTACATCTTTTATCGATGATATTTTTTTATAGATGTACCCCCTACCTTATCATAGAAATCATCTCCCAGTGGTGCCTAGAATATCATTTAATTAATGTTTATACGATCCATGTGGTGCTTACAACGTATTTTATAGATGGTATTTTTATATATGTACCCTCCTACCTTGTCATAGAATTCGCTCTAAGAGGTGCCACTTTAGCCTCTAATTATGTATTTTAGCCAATTATTATGAATTTGTGCATCCTAATGGGAAAACAGTTTTTGAGGCAATAATTAGGGTGCTTAGGGCCACTTTGGGTACTTTTGGGCACTTTTTAAATCATTATGCCTTATTTTTTAGAGTCTATTAACACTTTTTGACCCCCCCCTAAACTTCCCATTTATTTTTTTCCCTTTTACTTCAATATGCTTTTTCCCATATCTTACTTTCCCGATATATTTCTTTTCTATAAATCACCTTTCCTGTGTTATATTTATCCATTTCTTTGTCTTTAAAATATAGTATGTATTTTTTCACAAGCACTTATTGAAGATCCAAAACCGTGGAAAGGAAGGTGCCTTTCCACGGTTTTTAATTTTTTTTTTGAAACCTCCTGGTTTCGTCGCAATATCGACAAACTTTTGTTGTGGGTATTGCAAAACCGTTGAAACCTCGGGTGGCTTTCCATGAATACCGTCGCTATAGCAACAGAGTTTCATGTAAAAATTACAGTTCAACTTGCTAATTTCGTCGATAGAGATTGGTTTTCCACGGTTTTGCGTGGAAGAAATTTCTGTTCAAATTCCAGAATTCGTTGATAGAGAGACAAACGTTCGTCAAAAGTGTTCCACGGTTTTGCATGGAAAAAAAAAATTCCTAGCTGTTTTTGGCCATATTTTCGTCGTTATAGGGATGAAAACTTTGTCTATAGAGCAACGAAACATAGAAAATGAATTAAAAAAATCAATTTCAAGGCCACCATATAGAAGACATGTGGTGGCTAGTTTTTGTCTCTATATCGACGGCTTATCAAGTTCGTCGTTAGATCCACGAAACATCACGACCGTTATTGTCGCAATTGAGACGACAAAACATGGAAATAGCAACGAAAAAACGTCGCAATTTTGATATTATGTATAAGGCACCACCTCAACACATGAGACCCAATCCTAGTAAACAAGATTGGCTTGGATAATGACTTGTGATTCTCCAACTTTAACAATGGTTGAGTTTGAATATGTATTGCAACTTTGGCACACTTCTTGAGGATTTTGTTGCACATTTCCTTGTAGCTCTCTAGGGTTTTTAGCTTGTCCTTAACCCTTGATACACATGGAACCTACTTTGATGATGGCACTCCACCATTTTAGGATTATTCCATCCACTTTTTGAATATTCTTGATGGTGAGTTATGCATTGGAGGGCCTAACCTAACTCACATGTGACACTTTTCTTGGAGCACTCATCATTCATTGATCAATTGTTAGAGGAAAAACCTATTATGAGGATATTAGCACATTACTTCATGCATTTTTAATGATGGTGCTCTCATATTGTTATGCAACCAATTCCTAGAAATAACATAAAAAGAGTAGAAATAGACAAGAAGAGACTAATCCCCGTATTAATAATGAATAACATAGATAAATAACAATCATGTTCGAGGGAGGTACCTCCTTACATGATGTACTAAGTACACAAGACAAGAAAATATACAATGATGACTAAACTAAGAATATATTCTTCATATATATAGGAGACAAAGGTGTACAATAACAACAAATAGACCCAAGTTGACATAAATAATATGTAATGCACCACAATATAGGGGGTAATGTGCCACACGATATGGGGTGATGTGCCATCATTAGGGTATTAACATGCCCATACCATTCAAAAAGTGGTGTCCACAATGCTAAAGTAGTTCTAGCTGTTGTTGTATAAAGGACTCATCTTCCCATGTTGAATCTTTCGCGAGTAAGTTCTTCCATTTAATGAGATAGTCTGGAATTGACTGATTTTGAAGTTGTCTAGTTCTTATTTTAGTGATTTCTTCGGGATCCAAGATTATTTTTCCTTCCTCCTCAAGTTCTGGTAATATCGTTTGAACTGGTAGCTTGTCATTGATTACCTTCTTTAAATAGGAAACATGGAAAAATGGATGGACTCGTGAATATGCAGGTAGTTCCAATTTGTAGGCCATACTAACAATCTTTTGTAGAACCTTGTGGGGACCACAGTATTTAGGTGATAATTTATTATCCTTCTTGGAGTTTTTCAGGGACATCTGTTTGTATGGTTGTAGTATTAAAAACACCCAATCCCCCACATTAAATCTTTGTTCACTGCGGCGTTGATCTTCTTGTTGTTTCATTCAATTTTCTGCTAGATTCAGGTTGTCATTTAAGAGATGAAGAACTTGTTGTTGATTCTTCATGTGGTATTCCACTGCTTGAACCTTAGAGGAGTCTCTTAGTGAAGATGTGATGGATGGTGGATGATAGCCATAACGTGCCATAAATGGGGTCATTTTTGCTGATGTATGGAAGGAAGTTTTATACCACCATTTTGCCAAGGGTAACCACTTGACCCATTGTGTTTGTTTATTTGCTGCAAAAAACGAAGATACCCTTCCAAACATTTGTTTACGATCTATGTTTGTCCATTAGATTGAGTATGATAAGATGAGCTATGATCTAGTTGAGTACCCAAACAAGAAAATAATTCGGTCCAAAAATTGCCAATGAAAATGGGATCACCATCACTTACTATAATATTTGGAGTACCTTGTAGTTTTTGGACTATCTACATAAAAGCATTGGTGATCGTGCTTGTTTTAAAGGGGCGATACAGTGCACAAAAGTGTGCATATTTCGTAAGTCTATCAACAACCACCATGATGACACTCTTTCCTTCAAACTTTGGTAAACTGGTGATAAAATCCATCAAGACCTATGTCCACCTTTGGCTTGGAATGGAAAGTGGTTGTTGGAGACCTGGGGTATTAATTGTTTTCATTTTATTTTGGTGGAAAACTAAACATTATGTCACAAATTTTTGAACATCAGTTTTAAGACAATCCCAAAAAATTTATTTATTTACCCTGTGGTAGGTTTTTAAGAAACCTGAGTGCCCTATTATCGATGAGGAGTGGATTTCAAAAAGTACATTTTTCTTGAGCTGGGAACTCTTACCAAGATATAAGTGATCCTTGTACCATAGCAAGTCACCTTTCCACCTAAATGTATTAGAGGCAATGGGATCCTGCTACAACTTTTGAATGAATGTCCATTTTTCTTTGTCATTTTTCCATTCATCCCTTGCTTCATCTATCCAATTTGGTTGGATGAACGAGATAGCATAGATTAATGCTTCAACATCCTCATCTTTCCTAGAGAGTGCATCTGTGACAACATTTTTCTTCCCCTTTTACTAGATGTATTAGAGGCAATGGGATCCTGCTACAACTTTTGAATGAATGTCCATATTTCTTTGTCATTTTTCCATTCATCCCTTGCTTCATCTATCCAATTTGGTTGGATGACCGAGATAGCATAGATTAATGCTTCAACATCCTCATCTTTCCTAGAGAGTGCATCTGTGACAACATTTTTCTTCCCCTTTTACTAGATGATTTCAAAGTCGTATCCCAACATCTTTGTCACCCATTTTTTTCGCTCTTCTAAAGATATCTTTTGTTCCAAGAAGTATTTAAGGCTATCATGATCAGTTTTAACCGTGAAATGTCTCCCTATAAGGTAAGGGCGTCATTGCTTCAAGGCATGTAGTATTGCCAACATTTCCTTCTCGTAAATGGGCTTTTTAAAGTTCTTTCCCTTCATTAGATGAATTGTGAAGGAAAGAGGGTGTCCTTCTTCCATTAATATAGCTCCAATTCCATTTCCTGAAGCATCACATTCCACAATAAAGGTTTTTGTGAAGTCTGGTGTCGCAAAAACATGAGCTTTACACATTTCCTCTTTGAGTTGTTGAAAATATTGAGTTTCCTCTAGAGTCCAAGAAAATCAATATTTCTTCAGTAATGTTGTTAGAGGAGCTGTTATTCTTCCATAGTTTCGAACAAACATGTGGTACTACCCTGTCAGACCTAAGGATCCTCAAAAATTATTCAGGGTTTTGGGAATTGACTAGTCCATCATGGCTTTAATTTTGTTAGGGTATACCTTGACACCTTCATGAGATACAATATGACCCAATTACTCTACCTCCTTTATCTCAAAGAAACATTTTGAGGGTTTTGTATACAGTTCTTGCTCCTTTAGTAGTTGTAGTACCCTGTCAACATGTTGAACATGTTCTTCCCAAGACTTGCTTTAGATTAGTATATCATCAAATAATACCAGCACAAATTTTCTAAGGAAATGATTGAAAATATAATTCATCAAACCTTGAAATGTGGAAGGTGCATTTGTGAGACCAAATGGCATGACAAGAAATTCATAGTGACCTTCATGAGATCTGAATGTTGTTTTGGGGATGTCTTCATCCTTCATTCGAATATGATGATACCCAGAATGAATATTCAACTTTATGAAGAAAACTCCTCCATGTAGTTTGTCTAACAATTCATCAATGAAAGGAATGGGAAACTTAACTTTAATGGTGATCTTGTCGATATCTCTATAATCAGGACACATACGCCATGATCCATCTAGATTGGGTACCATTACCACTAGTGTAGAGTAAGAACTTTGGCCAGGCCTAATTATGCCAACCTCTAACATTTCAGCAACCATACACTCAATTTCACTCTTTTGGCTATAGGGATATTGGTAAGGTCTGATGTTAGGAGGAACACAATGTGGAATTAAGTGAATATCATGATAAAAGTCTCGAATAGGTGGAAGACCTTTGGGAATATCTTCAAATACCTTTGAATGCTTATTAATTACCCTTTGGAGATTTGGGGAGATAGGGAACTTTGAAGTTTAAACATCTAATGAGAGTAATTGTGCAACTAAACCTTGATGTCCCCTTTTCAACAACTTTGTCATACCATTAGAGCTTATCACCTTGCTTGGTTTTCCTATGATACCATTTAACTCATATTCTTTTCCTTCCCATGAAAATTTCATGATTTTTTTTGAAAATTAAAATCCATTCTTCCCAATTATTGTAACCATTGGACACCTAAGACAACATCAACACCACCCATTGGGATAGAAATCATTGGACTATTCAATACATATTCCCCCATAGCAAGATTGATATTATGGCATTTCCCTAAGCAGCTTATAGTTCCTCCATCTGCAATCATTACTTGAAACCCTGGTGTTAGATATACAAAGTATTTAAGAACTTTGGCTAATTTACAGTGAATGAAATTATGAGTACTACCAAAATCAATCAACACTGTTATCTTCTTATTTTTTAGTTATTCTTCGATCTTGAGAGTTCGAGGAGTGCTAATTCCAACCAATGAATGGCAAGATATGGTGGGAGTAATTTATTCTGAAGTAGCCTCTTCTATTTCTTTTAAGGTCACCTCTCCTTGAGATGCTTCCTCTTGTTTTGGTTCTTCCCCTTCACAGTCTATGTAGAATAATTTCTTCGCAGCGCACTTATGTCCCTTACTATACGTGTTGTCACAATTAAAGCATAATCATTTTTCTATTCTTTTATCTAGTTGTTGGGGTGTCAACCTTTGTTGTGGTTTAGAAAAAGGAACATTGTTTTCTTTGTATGTGTTGGAGAAGGCCTTTCTAGTAGTCATTGCCATATTTTTACTTTCAACTTTCCTTGCCATCATGAAAGCCTTCTCGAGGGATGATAGTTCAAAGAGACACACCATATGTTGAATGTTATCTTTCAAGGTTCCAATAAATAGATCTAACAAATTATCTTCTGAAATATTCTTCACTCTGAGACTTAGCTGCTAAAATTGCTTGATGTGCTTTGTAACTGGACCTTTTTGCTTGAGATTTACCAGCTGGCTAAATAAGGTGTTGCTATTTATATCCCCATAATGTGCAATCAGTTCTTCTGTGAATATAGACCAAGAGATAATAGAATCCTTTTTATGGTCACAAAGCCATTGGTAGCATACAAATTGATCAGGTCCTAAATATAAGTATGCAATATTTATCTTTTGCAAACTGGGCACCTGGTGTAGATCAAAGAATTGCTTTATCTAGAAAATCCGGGTGATTTGATCCTTGCCATCAAAATTTCTCATGTAAATCTTGGGAATAAAGTATTTCCATAGACCTTAAATGAACCCATGATGTTGTAGTGCATCATCAACTTTTGAGGACTCCAACTTCCTACTCTCCAATTATTTTTCAAATTTCTCCAGACGTGACTGGAATAAGTCCTCTTTTTCCTCCTTATCCTCTTCTTGAGTAGATACACGAGGAATAAAGCTATGTTTTATATTCTTCATCAATTCCTTCAAGTCTTGAAGATCTTATTTTATTTCCATCCCTTTGAGATCCTCTTTACTAGCCACCTTATTTTCCAATTTAACTAAGTCATCCATTTTCAAATTTCCTTTAATCATATCTTTCAACTTGGACACTCTAAAAGATATGGTTTCCATTTCATCGTATGTCAGGGATGAATCCTCTGGGGGTTTGAGTGAAGTGTGATTCTTTCCAATTTATTTTGGTGTCATTTTGAAAAATTAATATATATCACACCCTTCCACAAATAGATCATTCTACTCAAAGCTATTCAAATGCAAAATGAAGTACAATTTTCAAACCCTAATTAGAAGACTGTTTTATGGTCAACTTGTAACTGAGGTAAAATTTGAATTTCAACTCATGTGGATATGAAACTTTGTCTTGTGGTACCCTATTATGTCCTCTTTCCAATCCCACAGTTTTGACCTAATTTGGATGTGCCAAAATTTTTTATTGCAAATCTCCCAAAGCTTCTTATTTTTGGCCTATCCAAAAGAGAAAACTTGTACGGTATTCCACGTGTCCAATATTTTGTTTCTATAGCTGAAAATCCTACCAAATTTAACCTAGTCCATATTTTTTTAGATGCAACTGGTCTCACTCAATTTGGATCTCAAATTCCTCATATATGACCTTTTTTCCTAGAACACCTTTTTTAGAGTAGGTTTCGGACTAGTAAAAAACCCTACATTCCTATGCAATTATGTCTGAAACTCTAGTGGATCAGGATCTCAATTTTGGACTAGGGATAGTTGGGTCTATTTTAGAAGTGGGTTTTTAATATTTATGTTCTAATCCTTGTATAAAAAAGTTTGTAGCTAAAATTCCAAGATGACTCGTTTTGTAGAAGTCAGTCCCAAGGAAAGAGCTCTAATACGAAATTGTATGCAACCAAGTCCCAGAAATAGCATAAAAAGAGTAGAAATAGACAAGAAGAGAGTAATCCACGCTTTAATAATAAATAACAGAGATAAACAATAATAATATTCGAGGGAGGAACCTCCTTACACAATGTACTTAGTACACAAGACATGATAAGATACATTGATGACTAAAATGTGAATATCTCCTTCCTATATATAGGAGACAAAGGTGTACAATAGCAACTATTAGACCCACTAATATACCTAAGCTGACATAAATAATATGTAATGCACCACAATATAGGGGGTAATGTGACACACTATATGGGGTAATTCGCCATCATTAAGGGCTTAACACCTGTGTAGTAATCGATTAGTTAAAACCTAGGGTTTTGGCATAACATTAACTCATTTTAACTATATCTATTGGAGTGCTCCACTTTTTGGAGTTATTATCTCATCTCATGTATTATATCCACTTATTCTAGAGGTGCAACCCCCCTCACATAGTCAAATTAGTTAGGGTTTTGGTATTTTAACCATGTCATGAGTATATTTTATTATTTTCTCTTGAAGAGTTAATTAGTATCTCTTCCTATATAAAAGACTCTCCCCTCATTGTAGAGGTTCCTATAACTTGGAGAATAAAATTCCTCTTGTTACTTTTGCAAAGTTTTCTTAGTGTTAAGCGTATTGGGTTAATATTGGAGAATTTTGTTGGATCTATAGGTGCTTGATGTTAGCTATGGAGTTCTTTTACAAGTGGTAAATATTTGCAAGAGAATATTGGGGTAAACACTTTACTTTTGAATGCATAATTTTGCTAGTTTTACTTACTGCATATATTACTTACATAGGATTTGTAAACACTCCATGCATACTTTTTTAGAGAATTTCAACTCTTGAATCCTCCCTTGGATAAGAAGAAAAGAATATTTTGGCTACAAAGAATAGGACAAGGCTTTGGACTCTTTTACCATCTCCCACTCCATGATCACAAAAAATTTGCATGCTTCCTCTATGACCGCACTTCCCTCTTTTCAAGTGACTAGGCATGAGTCAAGTGATTCTATTCCATCTTTTAGCCATTCTAAAACATTTTTTTAGTTCTTTATATCTAGAAATTAATTTTTGGGCTTAAGCATAACAAACTCAAGCAAAGCCTAAGAAATTAATTCATTAATCCCCTTCAAAGGGGTTGCACTCTATTTATTTCTTTGTTGTACCATACATGCTGATGTTTTCATCACAAAATCATCTTTAAGGAAACTTATGGACATATTTAAGGTAAAATTATTTTCATATTTGCTTTAATTTAACCCCTTTGAGCTTATTTCGCTTGACATTTACTTTGGGTTAAATTATAAATTGTTTTATCAGTTGTTCATTGTGCATTTTACATAATTTCTCAACGCTCTTTAACAATTCGAGTTCTAATTTTCTTCTACAATGTTTTATGGCATGCTTACATCATTTATACACTCAATCAATGGCCTACAATATATTTGGAGTTTTTTTGTTAATTGTCAACTAATACTAGCAAAATTTTCTTGTGTTATTGGTTTGCACAAGTAACTAAGTTTATTCTAATCACTTGCACTTTGAATACATGGTAACTAGCTAGTCTTGGTTGCAATAATCATTACTCTTTAAGTGCCTAAAAAAATTATGTTGTTTTAACCACAATTTCCCTTACAAATATATCTTTTGGGTTACTAAACAACTCTAAAATTGTTGGTTTATTTATGGAATGAATGAATAACTTTGTTATATAATAAAAATAGGAAATAGAACAACAATTTATGGTTTCTTAAGTTATATTTTAATGAGATTCATTTTTAGAATTAATTTGCAATTTTCCTTCAAGCTTAAATTGGTTCACTTAGCAATTTCACAATCTTTGTTATCATTTAAAGCTTTATTTTCACCTTTTTTATTCAAATCTACTCATCATATGCTACAACAACAATATCATCTAGATCTACCACAATTTAATGAAGAAAATTTCATTTGTTTTTATGACAATAAAACTCATTTAACATCTCTTGATCCAATTCTTTTTGAAACAATTTGTTTATGATTTAATTGACAAATATTTTATTGCCAAATATTATTGGTTTCACAATCTTATTACATGGATGTTTTAAATAAAATCATGAGTTAGCATTATGGTTCTTTTTAATTCCAGGGATCTTAGTTATCTATTTCAACACTAATTTAGATTTCACATCCTAGTGATCTATTTTAAGTCATGACCATAATCCATCCATAATTAGCTTTGCACTAACTTTGAAACCTAAGTCAATTTTCCTTATAATCAATCTATTGAGACTTAATTTCTTTTAAGGAACCCCCTTGGTGAATTGATTCTATCCAACTCACTAAAGAGAAAGGAAGTAATTGCTAAGGTGAAAGTGGCATTGCTTCCATAGTTGCACTTAGCTAGAACCTTTTGAGACTTTGCATTTAGGGTGCTAGATTTTGTGACAATAGGACGTCTTGTAGAGGCCTTCATGATCACAATGATTTTCTTTACTCCTTCTAACCAGATTGTAAAGTGGAAAACTATCTCAGTCTAAGACATTCTCTTCCTACATTACTTAGCAGTGATTAGAGCGATTGTAATAATTGGGGAAACTGATGGTGTCCTATAGATATGATATCCCATGGTAACAATGACCCCACAAGACCTTAGATTGGTAAACAACATGATGCTTCCACAAATTTGGTTTCCTTAATAGAAAATCACAAATGCAAGTGTGGAAACATCACATAAAAAATCATCTTTCAAGGGTTTGGTGCTATATTGCAAGTGACATTGTTCATTGATCCAAGTGTCTTGTCTGTGGCTTAGCCAACCAATGGTGTATGGACAAAGGTACAACATCGATGACAACATCATCAACTTTAAGACCTCTATTTAGACTAGGTTCTTTTGGTTTCCACATAGACACTGAAATGAAATGATGCCCCCTCCACGCACATCTATGAGTGGTAGAGGAACTCACCTTCTATGAGATTCTCTAGCTAGACCCTAGTGGTGGCAATAGTAAGAACACGTTTTTCATTGATGATTCATTTTGCCCTATCCATGGTCTTTAGTGCTCTTAGGATTGGATTAGAGTTCGAGGCCTTCGAGTAAGCCAACAAACATTGTATATAGACATTCATAATTGTTGTGTCATGGGATTTTATGGGTGCCACATCATTTTCTTGTGCCCTTCTTTGCATGTTGCTTTGATTGGTTGACTTGAGTTTGGTTATCTTTTCTTTATCCATTGTTCTAAGAGTTAGGTTAACCTTTATTTATTGTGGTTGAATACCAACCCAAAAATCCTCCTTACTCTTATGCCAAAGTTTTTCCTCAATATTGACAAAATAAAAGCAAGTCATTCTTAATGAAGAGATGTTCAAAAATTGCATTTATGTTTGGACGCATCTTTATATGTTTCTCCAGTGTTTAAGAATCATGTGTAGCTCAAAGTCCTTTATACCCACTTTTGTGTATAGGGTATGGGAGGCATTGGTGCACCCTACATAGTATCATTTTTACCATGGTGCAAGACTATCCATGTTGTGTACTAGTAATTATAGTTTCCAAGAGGGTAATACTCCTCGATAGGGTGATTCCATGAAGATGGGTAACACTTTTTGGCCAAATTTGGCGATGAAAACCTGATTTTTTACTCATGTGCTAGATAGAAGCCCTCAAAACGCATATATGCCATGTGAATTTTGACTTGCAGTAAAAAAACAAATTGTAGAATATTATGTTGGATTCATAGTGATATTTTTTTAAAAATATTCCGATGTCATTTAATGTGTGAATTTTTGCATTTAATGAACTGTGTGACCTTAAAAATTTGAAGAAGCTAATAAGTGGCTCGTGTCCACGTAGAGTAATTCAATCTTGCATTAATAATTTTAAAAAACTATTTATATGAGCATGATCTACATAAAATGCAGTGTGATGTGCATATTTTTTTGTTAATTTTTTTCGCATTATAAAATTATTTATTATTTTTCGAAAGTGACCACATTCGATTTTAGCATCGTTTTAAACACATATTTGTCCACGTAAAGAAATTTTTTCTATTTCTTCAAAAATTGAAAAACGAAAGATACCCTTTTGAAGAGGACACGTCGATATGTGATGTGTGCATTTTTAAGAATTTTTTGGCTGTGTATTTTTAACTCTGCGGATTTTTCTTTGAGCTGCTTCGAAGTTGCAGTGTGGTTTTCTAAGTATAAGTTTTAGAAGTAATTGAAAAATAAATAGCATATGAATGCCAAAATGCGTGTATGATACGTCAATGGATAGAAGATTCATTGGTGAATCTATCGGTATCAACTCCGCTCAGTTATGTGCTAGGAATGGTAGGGTTTACACCTCTTCAAGGCACAGGAAATTTTCCATTTGTTTGAAGGAGGGCTAAGTCTGTTTTTTTAAGCCCTCGACTGAGGTATGAACCTCGACCGAGGTATCTAAAATACCTCGACCGAGGGTTTGTAAAGCCCGCAATACCTCGGTCGAGGGCTTGATAAAACCTCGGTCGAGATATTAAGACCTCGGTCGAGGGCTTAAGAAGCCCTCGATCGAGGTGCGTTTTTCTATTTTTGCCCAAATGCGCTTGCCAAAAAGTGTTACCCAGGTCCGTGGATTCACCCGAGAGTAATGACAATATATCGCTAAGTGGATTTTGTCTCATATGCTCTAGAACCATCTCTGAAATTTTGGTCATAGTGAGAATGCCACCAGTGTTTGAGATAAGGAAGGGATTTAGGAGTGCAAAGATAATCTTCTCATTGCTGGAAAAACTCTGAATAGAGAAATAACCCTCTAATTGGTCTAAAAATCTATCCAAAGCTTATGGATCTATTTTTCTTTGAACATAGGATATTAAAATAACTTGTAACAACGCAAAGGGTTTCACTCCTCCAAAAGTTATGCTAGAATGAAGATGCCCCTACCATTGTTGGGAGCCACTGAAGGACCAGCGTGGAATGATCCATCATTTCATACCTCTTATCACTCAAGCGTTTCTTGGAGGAGAAACAACTTGTTAGGATCCTTGCTCCATTGTCTTTGTTTTCTTCATCCATGTGAGGATGCTTGGGTGTGCAAGGAAGGTTACCTAAAATCTAAATTAATTTGAGGCCCAACTTCTTGTATTCAATCCTCACAGGGGACATGGATAGAAAAAAAACGAGAGAAGATTGCTCTAATACCACTCATCTGGATTGGAATGAGAACAAAATCAAAGATGACAAGAGTACAAAAAAGAAACACATGGATGTAGTGAAAGCTAAATTTTATGACTCCAAGAGTGGTGAAAAACATTGTAAATACAATCACTAGAATGATTTTAGCTATCTTTGGAAAAAAGGGTCGGCGTGGGGAGCCTAGTCGGAATGTCAGCTCCCAGGTCCATAACTTTCCACACAAACTCCATTTGACTGTTAGAAAACTTACTCTAAGTTCTAAATGCATTGGAAAATCAAGACTTGCAAACTTACAAGTTTTAGGATAGTTTCCAAAATGAGAGCAATTTCAAAACAAGTGGAATAAGCAACAAAGTTGCTTAGTACCTGCCTCCTAAGAAGAGATTGAAAATATATAGCAATAGGATAATTTTGCTATAAAAATATATG
>LPNX010243764.1:12220-28660 GCA_001517045.1 Pseudotsuga menziesii
TTTTTATAAAAGGCACATGCCAGCTCTAGGATGAGAACAGAAAAAATTACACATCTCCCCCTACTACGTTGTAGAATGTGTCTCTTTGACGCAATTAATATTTAATATATACAATTCAATTACTTTAAAATAATAATATTTAATATATGCACTTTCGTTAATTTAAAATGATTCTTATTTGATCGATTAATTGATTGGTTTTATATAAAAAAAAAGAAAAAAAGTCAACTACAAACACTTTAACCTAATTGATTAGGAAATCAAGTTATATATAACGACGAAAAAATCATTTATTCATTGAATCTGCTTTTGCAAGCTTACATCATGATGAACCTTGAGTTCGTGTTGTCTCAAAATTACAATCCTTAATACAATAGGATCATTGATACAATAATCATTATCATCATTTGTGTTTGTCATTTACCATGATCCCACTCAAAACTGCAAAAAACCTTCTACGTTCTTTATATTGTTTCATAGTGGAATGTTGAAATGCCTTCTGACACTTCTTTTGTTTCCATTAGACCAGGCTGAGAGGCTAGTGCCTATTTTGAAAGAGCGTCTGCTTCCATATTCAGTTCTCGATAGACATGGCCGAAAGAAATCTTTCTAAAGCTGGTTTTTAGTGTCTGAATTTCAGCTAGCAAATGTTGTAAGTGTGGGGCTCTTATGGTGTTATTTTCATTTTCCAAGTCAACCACTACTTTAGAATCTACATATATATGGATTTCTTGTATCCGAGAGCTTTTTTCCACCTTTAATGTAGCCCATAGAGCTGATAACTCAGCTTTGTTATTTGAGGCTTGTCCTGTTGTAAATTTTATCTTCATCTTTCTGGTTGATGGGAAGAAAATTACTATTCCATATCCTCCTAAAGGAGGCTCCCCATGACTAGCTCCGTCGAAGAAGGCCCACGGCATCTATTTGTTTATTTCTGGCATTCTAGTTATTCTGATTTTGGTCTTTTCTATGTCCTTCTTTTGTTCCTGTAATTTGATCATTAACAAGGGAATGACAATGTCAGGAGGAATCCATGTATTGTTGAAAATGGCTTTATTCTTGACTTCCCATATACTGTAGACAAATAGAATTGGAAAATCTTCAAAGGGGCCTACCCTTTCATCATTCCACCAGAATTTAGTTTTTTCTTCCAACGATACATTTTCTTCATGTACTTTGTTTGCTTCCAATTCACTTATCATCTCATTCCAAAAGTTGCCTACATAATAACAGGAAGCAAATAGACGAGAGCTCGTTTCATCACTGGATTTGCATAATAGACAAATTCTTGGTCCTTCAAAGCCACGCTTTTGTAGCATATATATATGTGTGTGTGTGTGTGTGTGTATGAATTTTATGAATATAGTTTTTCTTTTAATTAAATTGTAACAAAATTTGAAATCAAAATGTACATTAATAAATTATGAAATTAATCAAATATATATATTTGAAAAATTTCCACATTCACCTTTTTATCATTGAATTCCATGAATATTAAATTTCCACATCCATCCTTGGCAAATGGGTTTAGCCGAATTCATCAATAATTTTGAATCCCTACAACTTTTTGAGTATTTTTAATCCTTTGTCTTCAACTAGTTTTTCTTAAAAGTCATAGTGCATAAAATTCAACTCCAATGTTGGTTTTTGGTAGGTTAGTTTCGAGGCCTATACCAAACTTCAAATGAAATTAGTGATGGTTGTTTAAAAAATAGTGGCACATATTCTATAGATACTTAACTTCCCTAACAAGCCACATAAAATAATCCCAAAGGGAAAGAGGGATATATGATGGGTTCCTTTAAAATTATTGTTGTTTTTTACTTTGATTATTTCTAATATTCACCATAATAAAATTTAATAGGGTGAGCAATAGGGTAAATTTTAAGGATCCATAATTTTTTCAAAGTGTAAAAACCTTGGTGAATCTTACTAATTCCTAAATTTGCATCCATAAAATATTTGGTGGTTTTTTAAAAAACTATTCAAATTTCTAAGGACTCTATATAGTTTTTGGATAATTTTCGTGATTTTTAGAGTAAGAAAATTTATCCCATGGAACTTTGGACGAATCACCTTCCCCTAGATGCACTAGAATCACTTCTAATGCGACTGATGAAGCATCGACATGGACATGAAACTCCTTCGTCCAATCCAGGAAGACTAGTATCGGTGCTTCAACCATCTTTTGCTTTAAAATATTGATACTTTTCTGACATTCGTCCTTCCATTCAAACTTCACATATCCATTGCTATTGTAATTGTCGATAACCTCTTAAAAACTTGCGGTAATATCCCATGTGGCCCAATGTGGCCCTTATCTGATTTATTGTCATTGGTGTTGGTAGCTAAAAAATTATCGCAATCTTGGGAGGATCGACCAATGTACCTTCCTTGCAGAAAATATGTCCCAACAAAATCCCAAATGAAGCGCAAAATATACACTTCTTCATATTTAGCAAAATATGATGTTGTCGGCATCTTTCCAACATTAGTCTAAGGTTCACAATGTGGGATTTTATCAGCCCATATGTTGTCCAATCATCCATGTAGACCACCAAGAATTTTTGAATAAAGTCCTTAAATGCAGCGACAACTATTCATGATCAGATTGTAGGGGCATTCTTGAGACCAAACAACATAATTGTGTACTGAAAACAACCCCACTCTGTTATGAAAGTGGTCTTATGTCGATCTTCCTTCGCAATTTTGATCTAGTGGTAACCTGGAAAACCATATGTAAATGAATACACCTCTTGTCCTCCAATTCCTTCCAATACCTCGTCTATGAATGGTGTTGGGAATGGATCATGAAGACACACATCATTTAACTTATGAAGGTTGAAACAAATCCATATTTCTCATGTCTTCTTGTCTTGAACAACCATTGGATTGATCCATTCTAACTCTTCTATTCGTTTGATGATGCCAGGATCTAGCATCCTATCGATCTTAGCCTTCACATGTTCTTTGTATCATGGATTCAGTCGATAAAGGCATTTCTTAACTAGTTTTGCATCTGGATTTAGAGGAATTCTCATTTCTCCAAGGTCTCCTGAAATCCCTTTCATCTCAGCAAACTTAATGGGAAACAAATCCTGGAACTCATGTAGTAGATCCGTGATCTTCGCCATAGTTTCCTCATCCCAGTAATCTCCTACATTGGCGAACTTTGGGTCCTCGATCGTCCCAATATTGACCTTTCACATCTTGAGTGGTTGTTGGACTTTATCGGTCAGTGTTGTTGGTGCCACAATAGCTCACCCGTCACATTGTAGAATTCTGTCATCGACTGGTTTGATGGGATCTCCTACGATCCCATTGGTAATGTTACTAGAACTATCTCGAACACGATGTTGTCCATGTGTTGTAGTGCATTATGGATAGTCAGATATGCACTTGTAAAAATGAAAGTATTAGTGAAGTCGATTGTTAATTCTTCCCAAGTCATGATCTCCCTTCACATTTTTGCTGAGACATACCATCGCCTTGGTATCTCATCCAATGTATGAACAAATCCATCTACCCATTCCACCTTGGGCTTTAATACCCACACATTTTGGCATGCGACCAAGTGATCATTGGGATCCTTCCTTCCATCATATTTTTTTCTTGGGTATTGTTCCATTTCTCTAAATCGAACATCCATTAGTCTACGACATCGTTTCCAGTATCCTATTGAGCTATTATGTGTTTCCCACCATATCATCGAAGTATCCTTTAGTTCTTTGTTCAATGCCAACAGTCGTTAAGGTTATGATACTTTGTACTCAAATTCATGAATAAACTCAACCAAATTATGTAGTCCTTCATAGGTTAGAAGTTCGACAATTTCATTTGTGACCCAGCGCAGTGATTGGGTGAATCGTCCACATTTCATGATCAACACTTCATGTAATCGATTTCGCTAGTTTTCTAATGCATTGTCAGAGTCCGACAATGCGGAGCTAGAAACTCACCATCCTAGCTCCCCATCTATGGTGGGATGATGTAGTCGTCAGAGATGTTGTAGAAATTATTCAACCCTCCCACAAATTTATATTTCACTGGTTCAAAATATTTTTGTCCTACACTGGGATCTAAAGGTGCAATGAAATGCTTGTCGCAATTCGTCATCACTCTCTTCTTAAAGTTAATAACAGCCAGATTATCGTTGGCCCAAACTATCCCAACAACATAGAATATGAGTTGTTGTCGTCAACTATTTCAATTACATCAAAATCTGCATACATCTTCACTCCTTTGACCTAGACAAGCAAGTGGGATACTATATCAATTGGTGATACCTTGTCTTGATTCGCTAGTCGTAGTAATATGGGGGACTAAACCAAATGTGGTTTCCCCATCCTTTCCCATGTCTACTTCATCAAGATTTTTACGTCGGATCCTATATCCAAGATGACAAAGTCGACATCATAATCCTCGATCTAGACGTTCATCCTCATTTCCCTTCCTGTTTCCTTCTTGCACCGAGAATTCACGTTGTGGTTTTGTATCCCTTTCTCCAGTTGATACAACAAATTCTTTGTTTGTGCTAATGCATCTGGATATTTTTCTAGCGACATATAACTTTCTAGGAAAGTTTTTAATGTTCCAACCTTCTACGATGGTCTTGGAACAATGGTTGAATCAAAAGGAGGTGGCATTTCATAGATAGAAAAGTTACGCATGTTTCTGTTTAGTATATCTCTTGCATCGAAGAAAGTTTCTTTCTTAGTGTTGATGTTGAATTGTACCTTCTTTGGGGATGCTAGTTGGATATGTGGGAGTGGCTTGTCATCTCCCTTTGTCTCTCCTCCTCGAGTTATGACTCCAACATCTATGGGTTGATTCCTAGGTTCTGATAATGTTTTTCCTACAATTGGCCTTGCTTTTGATTTTAATTTTAATTTTGGTTTGGTTGTGGTTGTGGTTGAGGCTAGTTCTTGGCTTGGCAGTTCACAATCAACTCCGGGTAATGCAATATGTACATTGATACTGTAGGTTCGGAAAATCCTTCTGGTAATGTCCCAAAACTCCATAATTTTAACACATCATTGGTCCACATCCTCATCCCATAGTACCTCCACGATCAAAGCCTCTATTGCGTCCTCTACGGAATCCTTTTCGGAATCCTCCTTATGGTTGATAATTTAGTTGGTTAAGTTGTTGATGTTGGTTAGGATGTGGTTGAGCGTACTATGCTTGAGTATACTGTGGCTAAGTATACTACGGTTGCTGCTGATTGTACTTCATCTAGTTGTACTGCGGTTGCAGTGGATCAAACTATGGCTGTTGTTGTGTGAACTGTGGTTACTGCTGAGGTTGTGGTATTTTCATCAATCAATGTTCTTCTTATTTCATAAAATATGTATCCATTGTTATTTATTGAAGCAAGTCGTGTGCTCTACAATCCTTCTCTTCGTGGCCAACCGATTGAGAGAAATTGCAAAATAGATTCGCTAGAATTGACACAACCTTTTGGAGATATATGCATTCCTCATACCGATGGCCTCTAGCTTGATATATTTGACACCATGGTAGGACGCCTTGACTTATTAGATTCAGGGCTGTAGCCCGCAAATACTCATGAAATTCTGGACATTGATCCTTATGATCTCCTTCCGTGCAACATCGAGTGCACCATATTTCTTCGTAGATATCCTTCCCCTTCTTGATATCCTGCAACTGAATAGTAATATTTTCCATTTGTGGTTGGATCTGGTTCAGGGCCAACTCCTATTTCTCCAACCAGTGAAGCCTTCAGCTTCATTGCAATTTCTAGAGCCTTGGTTTGCGTCAAAATCTTCTATTTCATTAGTGGCATGCAGATGTGAGGAACCAATGCTGCGATAAACCATTCTTTGTGTTACACATTGCTTATTCCAAAGCTAAATTTGTCCATCAATGTTTTGAACCTTTGATGAAAATCCCATATAGATTCATTCGGATATTGTTTGATCTCCTTCAATTTAGTAATTTACTGCGACTCGGATTTAGGTTTTCTTAATTCCTTGATAAGTCTGGCTCTAATTTGTGGTAGTGTCTTCTGTTGATGCCCTGTCAGCACTTGTACAAAATTCATGTACCAATCTAATGCGTGACCTTGAAAATATTTTTCTAATTGTCCTTCTTAATGTCTTCATCTTGTACTTGCTTCGCAATCCATACTGCTTCGCAGAGAAACAAATACTACTCAGGATCTTCAGTCCTGTTTCCATGGAATAAGGGAAGTTTTATGTCACCAACTGCCATTTTGGCTCTTCTTCTGATATTCGTTGATCCGCTACTATTACTCCTGTGGTGACACACAGGGAAGTCTTGTGATGATATGGTGTTTCTTCCTAAATGTGGCGCACTGTATGGAGGTGTAGGTACATTGTTTCTTTGGGTCAATCCTTCCTCGAGCTTAGGTGTAACCTGGTCATCTCCTTCATCACTATAGGGTCTCTTAGTCCCTTGTGGTTTCCTTTCATAGTTTCTTTTTCCAGTAACACCAAGACTCTCCTCTGTCCTATGCCTCTTCTCTTACCAGAACCTCACCCCACTTTGCATAATACCATACTCTTCCTTGGCTTCACTCACAGTCTCTTCATAACTCCCATACATCTACCCCATATCCTTCCATCCAACCCTCCTCTCTGTAGTACTTGTAACCTCCGCACACTAGGGATTTAATACTCTCTTTTCGCAGATGAGCATCTTAATCCATAATTGTAAAGACATTATGAACCTCCATCTTAGTCCCTAGAATAATCCCCTCTATGCATCTCTATAGGTTTTGACTGCGTCGACAACAAACTTAGTGATATATCCTTCTAATTTTTTTTCAATCCACACTTCGACAGCTCTGGATGTCTTTTTGTTCACCCTTTTCAGTTGCTAGATCAGTTCAAGGGTCCAGTAAGTGGGTTCACCTACTTGGAAGTTCCTTTTCTTGAATTTCAGCTGTGCCAACCACTTCTACACGATTATTGGGAACTCAATTTTTTTTTTTTATGGATATCAGAATAAATATATCTTCCCAACCACTCTTCTATTGACATAATGAATTTCTACTTTTATTCTGTTGTGAATTCTCGGGCCTTCTAATCGAACCTGTCCTAGATCTACGGTTTCGTTGGATGCCACAACATGTCCTCTTCTTCCTTGCACTATGGTCCCAGCAACATAACCATTTATTGGCACACTTGAATTGACAAGGGTTCACTCATTGTTGACCATGGGGTATTGACTTAGTGAAACCATGTCATATCTCCTTTGTTCATGAGATATTAAATAATACCCCTAGTTTTACTACATATTGATAGGTACTTACAAAATTCCTTTTGTTGATCTCCCCTTCCAATACATATTTCCAATTAAAAAACCCCTATTTTTACAATATATTCCTTATTTTTACTAGAAACCCCTTTTATACCCCCCTCCAATACCTATAAACCCCCACACCCTATTCCATACCCCCCAATACCTACAATATATTGACCTTATTTTTCACAATTAAACACCTCCTTTATGAATCAACGTGATGATATATTTCTCAAGAAGATGAATCCCCTGTGTTGTTGACACCCTTTGACTCATTCTCCCTAAACACCTGCCTGAATAGGTTTTATCCTATCTAGCAACACATATGAAGCGGATGCAGTCTCACCCGAGATGTTTGAAGGAGGGATAAAGGAACCACGTTTCCGCAGAAAGGAATAGGACTTGCACACTTAATCTCTCTAAGTCATAATTAAATTCATAGATCCATGAGGTTTTAACATATCATTTATCCAAACTATTTATCATCATTCGCAACAAGATATAGTATCGCAACAATTCATGATTCAAAGTAACTTAATAAAGATGTTGACATGTAAGAACCCATTAACCACATAAAGACTTTGCATCATCAGATATAAGGAACATCATAGATTTAGACGGATAGATCACATCATTCAGACAAGAAGAACATCTAGATCGCATCAATGCAGGTTAAAACAAAGACATAATTTTCATCAATGCTCATCTCATATTAGATTTAAAGATCAAAATACATCCCTTTGGTTGAAAGCCTCAAACCAAAATCCATTCATCTGTAGATTAAAAAATAGGTCGCAACCATAAGATCTCCCATACAAAAGATAAAGAAACAATATCATAGATGATCAATCAACTACATTCCTAATTCTTATTTATAGGCTTGTGCCTTTACAAAAATGTTGACATATAAGTAACATGGACGAAACTTCTAACTACTTTTGACCAGACCAACCACACTTGTTGGCAACTTCTTCTTACGTAATCCTCTTTGACACTTTTCATTATCTCTTTTGTCGCAGTTTGCACACTTTATCTCCTTTCCAACACTCCTCATCACACTCACACCAAAAATATGAGTGAGGACCTTCAGAGTTATCAATTTTCAAAACTCCCTCCTAATGAGGAAGGTCCACACACGGTCCACAACACCATCTCCATCTCTAAATCATGAAACAACTCCCTCCTTCTCTGGAATCTCTCTCGGATATAAGTGTTGAACACGCTACTGGAACTCTGAAGCCTGAGACTCGACCTAAGCTTCATCCACCTTATCATCAAGACCATGACAAGACTTAGCGACTCTCTTACTAATTCTCTAGAGAGAACCACTCTCCTCACCAGAAGAAATGTAAATTACATGTCGATTAGATGCATCTCTTGCCCCATCCTCTGACTTTGACAACCATCCACATGTTCCTGGACATACAACACTTCTTCCACACTTTTTTAATTTTATACTGTGAAACAGAATATTGAACCCTACTTTAGTATTGCTCTTATACCATAAATAAAATAAATGGAATTAATATGAAAACTTCCATTCACACATTTTGTCAAACACTTGAATATCGAGGGGTTTTTTATTATTAAAATTTACTCTTAAATTTAAAATAAAATCCACCATTTCAAGATATTCTAAAACATTGAAGTGTCAATCAAACATGCGAGACACACATATTTTTGCTCAAAAGACTATGCAAAATCCCAACTCTGTGGAAAACTCTAGAAGAAGAAAATTTTATTAAGAAGAGTACTAAATTTTTTTCCATCAACACAAGAATTAATTCCTTCAACACTCATTGACACAATTAAACCAAATTGGAACAACAAACAAATACCTTGAATTTTGTGCCAAATAATAGTTGTACGAACCCCACACGTATTGTATGGCCTATACTTTTTTGTTGTACTTTTATGCCTCAGAATTCATTCCAAAAATCACCTAGTTGTACGGTTTGGACAGTCAACAATAAATGGACTAGAAGTTGTCTTGGGATTCATTCCCACATGTGATGTTGTATGGCCATATCATACGTTTGTTGTTCGTTCACCTTTTGGATTCCTTGGGAAATGTGCTACTGCTCCTTGGGAATCTTGCCAATGCTGCTAGGGTATCTCTTCTCTCTCTTCACTTCTATTCTTCCCCTCTTTTCATGAATGGTGTGTCTCATTTGTCCTTTCTCCCTTTGTTTAATACTTTAAATTTTGTAACTACTTATCTTAACCACCTATTCTAGGGTTGAGATTCATTTACAAAATCAAGGGCTATCATGTAATTCACTCACTTTTAATAATTAATTCACTTTAATGATTAGATAATCACTTAACTGAGAACCATTCTATATAGTACAAAACATCACTCTATTTATATAATATTCACAATATACAAAGGACAAATTCTAAGTCCTCCTCATCACACTCACACCAAAAATATGAGTGAGGACCTTCATAGTTACCAATTTTCAACACGGTAGTGGACAATTCCAAGCTTGTCTAAATCTTTGTTTTTTGGGCCTTGTGATAGCATTGAAAGGTAAACCAAGTTATAAATGAAAGAGATTTTTTTTGCAACAAAGAATCTAACTAGTAAATAAAGCAATTGATATTCATGAAAAAAGTGTTTAAACAATCCAAATCTGATTTATGGGGTTAAAGGAATTTGTTGAAAAGTGACTCTGTTCATAACGAAAAGTATTAATGCATTTTAAACAAAAATGCATTATGCAATTGTTTGAAATCAGTATTTGAATTTCTTTTATGCTACATAGCCTTAAACTAAAAAAGGACAATAAGATGAGATACAAGCTCAAACTCCAAGCTAAAGTGTTGTTGTATTTGAAAAAATACAACTATTCAACATATATAATTAAATTTGTGAGAAATATTAATTTAAAATTTAACTAAATAGAAAAACAAGAAAAGGAAATCCATGTTAAATATCTATGCAGATTTACATATTTCTAAATCTTTAACCAAAAATAAACAAGAAAATAAAATTCAAATATGTCTGTTAAATGTGAGGAAGCATGTTCACATGCTTCAAATTGCTCATGATATTCTCAATTATATAGTTAAATTCATGCAATTTTTTCTTTATGTTGTACATTCTAATGTAAATTCAAATATTTTTTCTCTAAAATTAGAGACATGATTTGAGCAAACAATATAGGGTTTTAGTTGCATAGAATTCTTTATGCTGAAAGTACAAATTCTTTAAAACAATCTACGTATTCCATGCTTTATTCTTCATCAAATCAAACCCTAAAATCATAGTAGAGAATTCCTCGCCACATTTCTAATGCACTCAATGCACATATATATTGACTCCCTTTGATCAAAACCCATAAAGTATGCCAAACATAAAAAAAAAAATGAAAGAAAAAAAATGAAATTAGGAAGAAAAGCTGCAAGTCATGAGTTCAATCCCTACATAGTTGAATGGTTGTGGTGGTGGCAATAGGGGCATCAATGATTCTAAAGATTATTTTACATCAAATAATTCATAAACATCCAATATTTCCATGAGTTTTCAATTTTTGTATTTAGATAATAGTTTGTTACCCAAAACCACAACGAGAAAAACTAAATGTAATAGAACATCAAAGCAACACTAAAATTCAACCACTACAAAACTTAAACCAAATGATTTGACTTCAACAAAGACCACCGCATTCCTCCTAGCATTAAAGCTTCCTCATTTAAAGACACTTATATGGCCTGATAAGAAAACATATTAAATTTTAATAAGAGATCAAAAAACTATAGAGGAACTTACCTTGATAATCTTGGGAGGCATTTTTGTGTGGCTTCTGCAATAACTATCGAACTACTTGTTATGTGCAATAATTATATGCACATATTTTTTTTACATGGTTTCATTCGTAGCCTCATGTTCGAATCCTACGAGGGGTCGTTTTAACATTATTAGTTACAAATATGAAACATATAATCCCGTGTGACAAGGACTAATAACTATAAACATTACAATAAATATTTCTCCTTAATCGTGACTTGACTTTATAAACCATGCTCTTTATAGGTCCACAATTGTGGAAAAGTATTATATCATTCTTGATATGAAGAATTTGGAGATAAGAATTTTGAAGCTTCGGAATAGTCGCGGAAATCCACGTAGAGATAAGTTTTGTTGATAAATGATAAATACTAGCAACAACCATATTAGTAAGATTAATATGTTTGGAATACACCGAAAGGAATATATCATCGGTGAAGTTAATTTAATAGCTGTATCATGATTGGAGTTAATCTAATAGTTGTAAAATCATTGGATTTAAACTAATAATTGTATCTAATAGTTAATTTAAAAGTTAATATATCAACCATTGCATTTCAATTAAAATTTGTGATTGGAGTTGAAGTTAAGTTAAAGTTGTATCATCATTGGACTTAACCTAATAGTTATAAATTCTTTTCCTAAAGAATGTGTCAATTACTTGTATCTAATAGTTAATCTAACATAAAAACCACTTAAGTTATAGTTGCTAAGCCCATAGTTGTATCATCATGTTGGAGTTAAGCTAATAGTTGTATTTAATAGTTAATTTAAAAGTTAATATAAATTTATTGTAGTTAATAAAAGAGCTTCGAGTTATCCTGACTTCTAGCTTCCAAATGGAGTTGGACTAAGCCTTATGCACATTAACTGGACTCACAATTGGTAGGTGGAGTTCGAGTGACACATAAAGTTGCACATTACCATGCCACATGAGTTAAGAGTAATTTATTAGGAGTTCAGAGGATTTTATTAGGAATTATACTATCACACAAAATGCACTTTACTTCAACTCCCAATTGTAAAAGGCATTTTGACTAATTAACTTTACTTTGAGCTACTAGATGGAGTTCAACTATCACATGGACTACACATTACCATGCCATTAAGTTCAGTTATCACATGAGCTATTTTTTATTTTTTATAGTTGTTTATAAGGAGTTTGAACGACTAATAGTTAATTTAAAAGTTAATATAAATCTATTATGGTTAATAAAAGAGCTCTGAGCTATCCTGACTAAGCCTTATGCACATTAACTAAACTCCGAGTTGGTAGGTGGAGTTCGAGTGTCACATGATTTGCACAATACCATGCTAGTAAGTGTAGTTATCACATGAGTTCAGAGGGATTTATTAGAAGTTCGAACTATTTTGTTAGGAGTTCGACTCTTACATGACTGCACATTAGCTAGACTCCTAGATGCCAAATGTGCTTGGACTAAGTTGTAAGTAATTAGAGTTGAAGTTAAGCTAATAGTGTAGAATCATTGGAGTTAAGCTAATAGTTGTATCTAATAGTTAAGCTAATATAAATCTGTTGTAGTTAATAAAAGAGCTATGAGTTATCATGACTTCTAGCTTCCAAATGGAGTTCGAATAAGCCTTATGCACATTAAGTGGAATCCAAATTGATAAGTGGAGTTCGAGTGTCACATGAGTTGCACAATACCATGCCACTAAGTGCAGTTATCACACAAGTTCAGAGGAATTTATTAAGAGTTCGAACTATTTTATTTGGAGTTCGACTCTTACATGACTGCACATTAGCTAGACTCCTAGATGCCAAATGCACTTGGACTAAGCTGTAAGTAATTATAGTTGTAGTTAAGATAATAGTTGTAGAATCATTGGAGTTAACACAATAGTTGCATATAATAGTTAAGCTAATAGTTATCAAATATAACTTTGATTAGAGTTGAAGTTAAGCTAATAGTTCTAGACACATTTGTGTTACGCTAATAGTTGTATCTAATAATCGATGGAGTTAAGCTAGTAGCTATCTAATAATAAAATAGTTGAAGATTAATTTTAATTTTTACAACTATCACTAAATCTACTTATCACATGTTAGTTAAATTATTTTTTATGTTTTTTGAAATTATTAATTATTAATTTTGGATGACACTCATATAATCAATCTGGATAGTACACTTGTCTCATTCTCATTTACTCTTGGACGACTACCATAGAATCAATCTGGATAGTACACTTGTCTCATTCTGGTCGGTAGATGAAAAAGCATAGATGGTAGTCCACCCCAAAATACTAACATATATACACCTATCGGAGTAATTAGTCGTTGTCGTGTTAAAGAAATGCAGTCTCATTCTATTACCATGAATAATTTCGCTATCATAGAAATGACAACATTACACTTATGTATGATACGATGAATGATGAATATTGCTCATCATGGTGTTATGAATAAATAAGACGCCCATTGCCTGTTAATATTAGAATATTTATGTGCTAAAACATCCATACTAAGGTGGTTGATAGAAAATGATTATAGATATTAGTGTCCTACTCAAAATTATAGATGGAAGATGGATAATGGTAAATCTACGTTTAAAGTGATGTGGATGGAAAATTATTCATTGTATTAAAAATTATAATTATTATAAATTATAATTTATTTAAATATAGATTAGTATAGATTTATATTTAAAAAAAATTATTAAGCGTTGAAAAGAATCAAATCTCTTAGTTATAAATTTTTTTTTAAGAGTGAAAATGTGGAGGAAATGTGAACCAAATGTTTATGGTTTTAATTTGTAGTCTTATATATGTGATTCTAAAAAATACATTAAATCTAATTTGAGCCAATATGTTATTTTTATAACATTTCCTAGAGTACGAAAGGACTTACACATCTCCCTCTACTGAGTTGTGGAATGCGCCTCTTTGACGCAATTAATATTTAATATATGCAATTCAACTATTACAAAATAATAATATTTAATATATGTAATTTAGTTAAGTTAAAATGATTCTTATTTGACCTGGTTTTATAAAAAAAAAATCAACTCCAAAAACTTTAACCTAATTCATTATGAATTTAATCAAGTTTATATATATATATATATGTATATATAGTTAAATTTTATAGATATGGATTTTTTTAAAATTAGACAAACAAAATTTGAAATCAAAATATGCATTAATAAATTATGAAATTAATCAAATTTATATAAAATCATTAATTTAGTTATATATATATATATATATATATATGAAAATTTTCCACATTCAGGGTTTAATCATTGAATTCCATAAATATTAAATTTTCACATTCATCCTTGCATATGGCATATTTAATTTCCACATCCATCCTTGGCATATGGCATTATCCCAATTCATCAATAATTTTGAATCCCTTCTAACTTTAAAAAAAATTAATCCTTTGTCTTCAACTATTTTTATCAAAATTCAAAATTCATAGTGCATAAAATTCAACTCCAATGTTAGTGTGTGGTCAGTTGGTTTCGAGGCCCGCACCAAATCAAATTAGTGATGGTTGTTTAAAAAGTAATGGACACATACGAACTTCTTTGACAAACCATATAAAAGAATCCCAAAGGAAAAAGAGGAATATATGATGGGTTACTTTAAAATTATTATTGTATTTTATTTTGATTATTTTTAATATTTACTATAAAATAAATTAATAGGATGATCAATAAAGAAAATTTTAAGGATTGATAATTTTCTTAAAGCTTAAAAAATTTAGCCAATCTTACTAATTCTTAAATTTGCATTCATAAAATATTTGATGTTTTTTTTTATAAATTATTCAAATTTCTAAAGACTCTATATAGTTTTTGCATAATTTTGGTGATTTTTAGAGTAAGAAAAATTATCCCATTGAAATTGGCTGAATCACCTTTGAAAAAAAACAATTTGACAAATATTTTTTGGAAAAAAAAGTTGAAAATAGCCTATAAACTAAATTTCGACCCTAAATTTTTCCTTGATGGAAAACCTCACAAATAAACAAGTCATGTTCTTCAAATGTCATATTATATTATTCTTGGTCGACCGTATCCCCACAAAACATAACAAAATAAGGATTTGTGACTTGTTACAAAAGTTTCCTTGATCCAATTTTGAATGCTATCCAGGAGTAGTGTCTTTGGTCTCTTGAAGATGACAAATTACAATATTTAGGAGGTGATTATTAATTTCCTTACTTGCATTCCTAAAAGAAATAGAACACACACGGATTAACAAGAATAAAGAGTGAAAAGATCATTGAGAATGCTATAGAATAGAAATAAACCATTGTAGACGCTAATGAAGAAGTTCATGATTAGGTTTTTTATGTGCATATTAACACCCCTCCTTTTTTCCCTCATGGTGATAAAGGTTTGGTAAGTTCACCTCCTTGTAATATTTTTGAAACCAAATCGTTTAAGTATGATAATTATGAGAATAAAGAGGATAGGGGGTGGTGCAAGCTAATGCTGTTCACTTATTACGTGTTCGTTGCAATGGACTTCTAGAAGAACAGAAATCTGAACGTTAAAAAAACAATATTAGAGGTACCTACACAACTTTTTGGAATATGGTGTAAAAATATGAAACGTGGACAATCAGATTACCTTCTGGAATATATAACTTTTATTTATGGAAACTTAAGCATAAGTCCCAAAAAACAAGGTTTTTCTAAGGTTGGTATGTTATATTTTTCCCAAAAAATAATGAATATGTTTGCGTTGGTCCACTCGTTTCGTATGGTGGAATTTTGTGAAAAATATATATATATATATATATATAGTTGTAATTTGTCATCTCTTGAAGATGACAAATTACAATATTTAGGAGGTGATTAAATATTTCCTTACTTGCATTCCTAAAAGAAATAGAACACACATGGATTCACAAGAATAAAGAGTGAAAAGATCATTGAGAATGCTATAGAATAGAAATAAACCATTGTAGACGCTAATGAAGAAGTTCATGATTAGGTGTTTTATGTGCATATTAACACCCCTCCTCTTTTCCCTCATGGTGATAAAGTTTTGGTAAGTTCATCTCCTTGTAATATTTTTGAAACCAAATCGTTTAAGTATGATAATTGTGAGAATAAAAAGGATAGGGGCTTGTGCAAGCTAATGCTGTTCACTTATTACGCGTTCGTTGCAATGGACTTCTAGAAAAACAAAAATCTGAACGTTAAAACACAATATTAGAGGTACCTACACAACTTTTTGGAATATGGTGTAAAAATATGAAACGTGGACAATCAGATTACCTTCTAGAATATATAACTTTTATTTATGGAAACTTAAGCATAAGTCCCAAAAAACGAGGTTTTTCTAAGGTTGGTATGTTATATTTTTCCCAAAAAATAATGAATA
>LPNX010243764.1:30929-83965 GCA_001517045.1 Pseudotsuga menziesii
TTACAAGGTCGAGCATTGGTCCATCACATCTTGGTCTTAACATAGTCAATGAATGATATTTTGTTTTTTAGGATGTAGGTCTTTATGTCTTCTTTTGTGGGTTCTTTTCCGTTTTCTAAATAAGTGAGCCAATCAAAAGTTATAGCCGAAACAAATAGCCTACCTTTTGTGTTATATTGATGTTAGTCCATTTAAAATTAAATAAAAAATAGAAAAAGATAATAGATTTAAATAAAAATTACATATTCAGAATCTACATACAGAGTTACAGAAGTGTGTGAATTTTTCGTTAATAGTGGACAAGCGTGGCATATGGAAAATCATGCACGAAATAGGAGAAGTAGCACAAAACAAGTTTTTTGTCAGAAGACAGTCCAAACCACTTGGTTGGGCAACTCGAACCTAAAACCAAAGCAACCAAGTCATCCACCACATTGGTTGGGAAAAAGGTGCCGCCAAAATTCTAAATTTAAATCATGTGCGTGCGTAGTTTAAAACACAACGCGCATGCACTAGAAGCATGATAGCGCTACTTTGTGCACATGCACTAGAAGCGCGATCGTGCTACTTTGTGTGCATGCGTTAAAGACGTGTGCACGCATTTGTTAAGTAAACACTTTGTTTTGATTTTATTTTCAAGCATTTGCAATGGAATGATGATGATGAACAATGATGATCAAATGAGGATGATGACTATGATGATGAGGAGGATAATGATGACAATGATGATGACTATGATGATGATGAGGATGATGACTATGATGATGATGATGATGATGAACAATGATGATCATGATGATGATGATGAGGATGAGGATCATGATGACTATGAATATGATGATGATGATGATGATGATGATGATGATGAGGATGATGATGTTGATGACGACGATGATGATAAGGAGGAGGATGATAATCACTATGATGATGAACAATGATGGTGATGATGATGATGATGATGATGATGAGGATGATGATCACGATGTCTATTACTATGATGACGATGATGATGACTGTGACGATGAGGATGATGATGTTGATGACGAAGATGAGGATGATGATGACTATGATGATGAAAATGATGATGAACAATGATGGTGATGATGATGAAGATGATGATGAGGATGATGACGATGCTGACGATGATGAGGAACAGTGATGATGATGATGATGATAGGTCTAGTTGAAACTTTGCTTTGATTTTATTTTTAAGCATTTGCAATGGTATGATGATGATGATGAGGAGGAGGATGACAATGATGATGATGAGGGTGATGGCTATGATGATGATGAGGATGATGCTGCTGCTGCTGCTGATGATGATGACGATGATGAACAATGATGGTGATGATGATGAGGATGATGAGGATGACGAGGATGATGATGATGATGACGATGACGATGATGAACAATGTTGGTGATCATGATGATGATGATGATGATGATGAGAATGATGATGATGAGGATGATGACTATGATGATGATGAGGATGGTGGTGGTGATGATGATGACGATGACAATGATGATGAACAATGATGGTGATGATGATGATGATGGTGATGATGATGATGATGATGATGAGGATGAGGATGATGATGATGACGACGATGATGAGGAACAATGATGATGATAGGTTTAGTTGAAACTTTGCTTTGATTTTATTTTCAAGCATTTTCAATGGAATGATGATGATGAACAATGATGATGAGGAGGAGGAGGATGATGACTACAATGATGATAAGGATGATGACTATCATGATGATGATGATTAACAATGAGGGTGATGATGATGATGAGGATGAGGATGAGGATGAGGATGATGAGGATGATGACGATGATGATGATGATGATGTGGATGCAGATGATGATGATGATGACGACGACGACAATGACAATGATGAACAATGTTGGTGATGATGATGATGAGGATGATGACAATGATGTTGATGAGGATGATGACTATGATGATGATGAGGATGACAATGATGATGAACAATGATGATGATGATGATGATGAGGAGGAGGAGGACTATGACGAGGACGAGGATGATGATGATGATGATGATGGCGATGATTATGAGGAACAATGATTACGATGATGATAGGATTAGTTGAAACTTTGCTTTGATTTTATTTTCAAGCATTTGCAATGGAATGATGATGATGAACAATGATGATGACGATGATGAGGATGATGACAATGATGATGATGAGGATGATGACTATGATGATGATGATGAGGATGATGAAGAAGATGATGATGATGATGGTGATGATGATGATGATGAACAATGATGGTGATGATGAGGAGGAGGATGAGGATGAGGATGATGATGATGATGATGATGATGACAATGATGATGATGAAGATGATGACTATGATGATGATGATGATGACATTGATGATGATGATGAACAATGATAGTGATGATGAGGAGGAGGAGGAGGAGGACAAGGATGATGACGACGACGATGATGATGAGGAACAATGATGATGATGATGATAGGTTTAATTGAAACTGATTCTTTGATTTTATTTTCAAGCATTTGCAATGGAATGATGATGATGAACAATGATGATGAGGAGGAGGAGGAGGATGGCAATGATGGTGATGAGGATGATGACTATGATGATGATGATGATGATGACGATGATGATGACGATGAGGAGGAGGATGAGGATCATGAGGATCATGATCATGATCACGATGATGAGGATGATAATTATGACGATTATGAACAATGTTGGTGATGATGATGATGAGCATGATGACAATGATGATGATGACTATGATGATGATGATGATGATGATGACAATGATGATGAACAATGATGGTTATGATGATGAGGATGAGGATGAGGATGAGGATGAGGATGACGGTGATGATAATGAGGAACAATGATGATGATGACGACGATGATGATAGGTTTAGTTGAAACCTTGGTTTGATTTTATTTTTAAGAATTTGCAATGGAATGATGACGATGAACAATGGTGATGATGATGAGGAGAAGGACGATGACTATGATGATGATGATAAGGATGATGATGATGATGATGATGAACAATGATGGTGATGATGAGGATGAGGATGAGGATGATGAGGATGATGATGATGAGGAGGAGGAGGAGGAGGAGGATGATGATGACGATGACGATGATGACGAGGATGATGACAATGATGATGATGAGGATGATGACTATGATGATGATGATGATGCTGATGATGATTACAATGATGATGAACAATGATGGTGATGATGAACAATGATGGTGATGATGATGATGATGATGGCAATGACAATGATGATGAACAATGATGGTGATGATGATGATGATGATGATTATGGTGATGAGGATGAGGATGAGGATGAGGATGATAGGTTTAGTTGAAACTTTGATTTTATTTTCAAGAATTTCCAAAGGAATAATGATGATGACCATGACGATGATGATGAACATTGATGATGATGATGATGAGGATGAGGATGAGGATGATGATGAGGATGAGGATGATGAGGATGATGAGGATGAGGATGAGGACGAGGATGAGGATGATGAGGATGATGATGATGAGGATGACGACGATGACAATGATGATGAAAAATGATGGTGATGATGATGATTATTATAAGTTCAGTCTTAGAGGCCTCCCTTACCCTCCACTAACCATAGGAAAGGAGCCTAAGACCTCATAATGGCACCCATGGGCCTAAGAAGAAAGTAGTGGTGAAGACTATATTGTAAAAATACTTGAATTAATCATGAATATGGATTCATTGTTGAAGAACGTTAGTCATTAAATGAGATAAAAGTTAGTGAGCAAATGCTCTAAATGTTAGGTAGGGGTGTGTGCACGTTTATTTTTGCGTGCACATCAATGCGCACGCGGGGTCTTATACATGCGTGCGCATGGTGAAATACACATGCATGCACCTATTAGTAGGTAAAAAAAATAGAGATCTCGATTCTTGGGATTGCTACCAAATTTCATGGGTTTTCTTTTGCTTTTCGCGCTTTTTGTGCTCCTGAACTGTGCAGTTTGTCTCACAATCCATCAACACTCTTTGATCTATTGGATAGAAGCTCACTCTTGGAATCTAACAAACATATTCACTGGTCTTGCAAGTTAGTGGAAAGATTCACACTACAAGTTTTCATTGCAAGAAGAGATCATTTTGAATAGGTATGGTGAATTGTAAATAATTGTTTTAATTCACAAGATTTCAGATCATTTCATCGATTTATGTTTTATGATATGCCTACAACAATATCTCTCTCATAGACAACATTTAATTTCACAATAATAAATCCCAACTTCACATCTAGACAGGTCTCATATTCTCCATACAAGATGAAGTATGCAATGTTAACTAATTTACATTTGTACATGAATATATTTTGATTTCACACAATGATGGCATAGATGAAGTTATCTCTTGAGACTCTTCAATTAAAAAAAAATAACCTGCAAACTTAACTATATTTACTTGACTTAAATAGAGTATACAAATGAAACTTTGGTTCGAACATAAAGAGAAACCTTTAATCAATGTTTATGTATCAATGCCAATAATTAGCATACTAATATATCTGTAATTTAGTTAATTATGTTGGAACGCGTTATATATCTTGTATAATGGAACTAATACCTTATTTGTTGCTTCTTATGTAGGGGTAGAACTCATAGTTTTGATAAAGAAGCTTTTGGATATGGGTAACTCACGTAACAAAGCAAGAAAAACTAGAAGGAATATGCCCATCGAAAAGGAAGATGAGGTAAGAGAAAAGGCCAGGTTGGCAATTGAGAGAGTGAGACATGGTCTAGATATTTCCACTGATACTGCGATCAATCCTAACAGATTTGATGACATAACAACCTCTACTTCAGAACCACGAGTGAAGCGGTTGCGTCGAATGGACCCAACTCAAGTTCCAACATCAACATAGTCTCCAACCAACAATCCATCAACGAGCCATGTTGAAGCTCTTGAAGACATAGGTTTATTGAGAGACACCGAGTATGAAGCGTTGGACCTAGGAGAAATGATTAATTTGCAATCTCTCCAAGAAGACCACAACCATGTCGAGCACACTCCCAATACGGACCAACATGTGAGTGAAGCACCACAACAAAGAAGCCATGGGATCTGTAGCTCATGTCCACCTTCCCTACCTCGACTGTCTACTGTAAGAAGAAGGACTCCTAGACCTATCCATGTGGATGAAAGTTGTCTGTCAGGCCTTGAAGGTAAGTTTCCAAAACGCACTATCAATTAGCAATGCAGCAAATTAATGAAGGAATATTTTGAATCTAAAGGTGATGCATGTAAATGTCAATTATTACTATGTTTTTTATAGTCAAATTGTTTAGTTGTTGTTAGGAGAATTCTAGGCATAAAGATGGTTAGAAGTTCGGATACTAATAATCATATTGTTAGAAATATCCAATCTTCTTTTAATGCAATCAGGAAGACGTCCCATACTAAAGATCTTTATGAGGCTCATCATGTGTTATCAGAATCAGTTGTGAGCAAGTCCACACAGCAACATCGTCTCCTTTCACACACTTTTTAGATACTTAAAGTAAATAGAAAAACTGTTCAGAAGTACTCTGTTATAAGAGAAAATCTGCAGACTTCACGTGGAATATTGCTGGGCTTTTGTCAGCAGGTTGCCTCGTCGAGATATGAAGCTAATTGATGTTGTTAAGGACTTAGTACAAAATTTCTGGCATGATCATACCAGACCTTCATCTAATTAAAGAGATGTGCTAAAGCTGAGAAAAGGTTCTATTGAATTTGAACCCCATGTCAAACAATTCCTTGACACAACACAGACTAAACTCTATGAGAGATTTAGGAATGAGCACACACAATTGAACCTGGGCCAAAGGTCCTTTAAGAAATGTAAACCAAGCTATGTTCGTATATGCATTGTTCGAAACACATGTTGTTGTAGATACCATGTAGAATATGAATATTTTTATGACACGTATAAACATATATTTTGTGATTTTCATACTAACCTTGAGTAGGGCTACAATGAATCCATAATACCTCTAAAAGCATTGAGATATTTTATTGTCAACATCATGTGTCCAAGGCATGAAGGACAAAAACACTATGGAAAATCATGTCTATATGGGAATTGTTCCAGGTGCAGTGGGTTTTCTCTTTTGAACCGTTGCATTCATGGAAGTGATGAGCATCGATTTGGAAATATAAGCATGGAAATGCAGAGCTTCAAGTACATAACCTATCAATCAGATAGTGCTAATGAAAGCAAAAATATTGCATTGGTGAAGTCACAGGTGCAAATGATTATTGCATGTTTTTCCTCTTACATGTTCAGTTTCTACATATACATTCTTTAAAGCTCACATTCTAATACGACCCTTACTTTCATGGAAACAAGTATGGGTATGTGATTTTTTGCTGGATTTCTACAAGCAAACTGAGCAGTATGTTCAACATGTGCATGTAGCGTGATGGCAGGATGAGCAGTACAGAAAATGTAGGGACAACTTTCCCATTGGGACCATATTGTCAATTGTGGATTTTGCAGAAAACTACACCCTTCAGCCACAAAATGAAATTCATAGTCAATACTACCATTCCAACCAAGTCATCATCATGGTACATATTACGTATAGGCATGGCCCTGGGAGTAGCATTAATAACAGGATAATACAGTAGGAGACGATATTTTACATAAGTGATGACAAATGCCATGATCTGCATTATGTGCAACACTGTTTTAATGGATCAACATTGGATATGGTCAGATGGTTGTGCAGGCCAGTTAAAAAATTCTTGAGTCTTCCAATGGATGAATTTGTTACATAAGACTTATAATGTGCTGCATATATGGAACTACTTTTAGACCGGGCATGGAAAAGGTGAGCATGACGGGGCCGATGCATGCATGAATACCACACTATGAATGGAGGAGATGAGGTTTACCAGAAACCCCCATATCAAAGATGAAGAATCCATAGTTCAATGGTGCTCTGCAACAATTTCAGACCGAACTAAAGTGGTAGGAAGGCCAGTTAGGAATTTTTGGTGTGTGGTTGACATAGATCGTTCTTGTTCCTTTAGTTGTGGCACAGTACAAGGAACACATGGATTTCATTCGGTTTGAAGCTCAAATAACCCCCTATTTGAAATATGGACGCAGAAACTTACTTGCTTTTGCAACCCTTGTAGTAGTGGTGAATGGGATGTATGCGAATTCATGGATTGGGTTGATGATTTGGATTGTGTGTCACTTGCAGTAGACCCATGTGTAGTCATTGAAATATCCCACTTAGATGAGGGTCAGTCATCGATTTCAATAGACAACAACCATATCTCATATCTTGTACAACCAGGACACATATATGCAGTTGTTTCCCCGAAAGATAATGAATGGGGCATGGATTATTGGTTGGAATGATCCATTTGAGGTAAGCAAATACTAAATGGATCATTGATTGATGATTAAGGAAATCAATTTCCTATTGTTTCGATGGTGGTTGAGGGTGAATATATTACACTAGATGGGAAATCAAGAAGAACTAGTGGGCATGTATTTGTGGATTACAGACCAGGTTCTGTGGTCTATCACTTCACAAACTTGATTGTTGGAATGAACATCCATATATAGACAATGTCAACCAAGAACTCAACCAAGGTATGTTACTTCTTGCCTCATTCAGAGCACGAGAGATTGATGGAGGAAATTAGCAACAGAGAGGATCCAAATGGCTATATTGAATGAGAATGAGATCATACCTGGTAATAAGTATTTAAACATGCTATATATTCAGAAATGGCATCGATATAGATGGAAAGGGAAAGTATTTTGCACAGTTCACATAGAAAGCGGAGTAAGTTATCCTGATTGTCTTGTCTTTTACTAGTAGCTGTAAATTTCAATCACTCATGGAACTGGCATCCATATTTTGACGTGTTAGCTTGCACAAGCACAGGACTCTTTACAATTGACTATTTTCTCCATCCCTTTCATGCTACTTCTTGTTAGCCACTGAATCTATGCAAGAATACAAATTTTCATCATTTGCATTCTCAATTCCTTCTGTTCCTTTTAATTAAAGATTGAATTATTTGAATGTAACTTTCAAGTGAAAATTTTTGATGGATGTATCTTCAATAGAAACCCTTCATTGGTTTAATCTTCCATCCATGTTTCTCTTACCTTTGCTACAGGATTTTAAAATATATGCCTAGCATCATTGCTATGATAAACAATACAAGATCAATCCATGGTAGGTTTTTGGGTTTCCATTTAATATTGGAAAAATATTCTAATGTGGTGCAAGTGGCTTAAGCCTGTGAGTAATAAAAATGTTGGTCAAAAGTGAGATATTATTGCAGCTAACTGAAACATGCTTATTTTTGTGGTCTTCCATTAGGCTTGTATTGCATCTTTTCGGGATTAAATTTTTTCCAAAATTGGAGGGAGGAAATATTGTTAGGAAACAAACATCATGTCCTTCACAATTTTGCTAGCTCCACACTTTATATTGTTCTCTACATGTACTTCCTGTTAAACCACTATCTTTGCAACTTTCTCTCCAATTTGTGTTGCATCGAGCTACTAATCAAAAAATAATTGCTCTAATATTGTTAAATGGTATTTGACTTGTGCATTATGCATTGTGCATTGTGCATCAAGCCCAACATTTGTTGTGTTGGACCCAAATCCTTCATTGAAAATTGAATTCCCAAGTCCTTCTTCAACCCTTTGATAATTCTCTTACCATGCCTAATAATTAGCATTTCATCCCTTACCGAGAGAGACCAAGTGTCGATGAACGAAATTTTCATGCGACTTGCAGCTCGACATAACTTGACAACCCGAGGTCGAATCGAAGAGTCATAGAATCCGTTGGTATCTTATTATTCCATTACCTCTAGTGGGATCTCTTCACTGCGTTTGCGTGGCCCAGTGACTCTATTGTGCATCGGTTTCGTAAACTAGGGTTTTGCTCAGTTTCCTTCATGCAACTCTCGCATTGGTGGGTCAACTCTACAAAACCCTCCTCCATGCCAGTCTTGGTGGTGTTCCCATGTAGATATTGGCCATACACACCTATCAGAGCCAATGACATGCAATCTTGTTGCTCCATTTGGTTTTTCGCTCTAGGACCGAGAGTGACCAAGTGTCCCTGAACGACATTTTCATGCGACTTGCAATTCACCATAACCCATATTTTGGAGGTTGGATCAATGATCCGTTTACTACGTTATTATCCTGGAATGCCATTACCTTTAGTGGTCCCTCTCCACCACATTTTCATGGCCCAGTGACTCCATTGTGCATCAGTTTCGTAAACTAGAGTTTTACTCAGTTTCCTTCAATGCAACTCTCGCATTGGTGGGTCAACTCTGCAAAACCCTCCTCCGTTCCAGTATTGGTGGTGTTCCCATGTTGGAATTGGCCATACACACATGTTGGAGCCAACGATATGAAATATTGCTGCTCCATTTGGTTTTTTGCTCCCGGACCGAGAGTGACCAAGTGTCCCTGAACGATATTTTCATGTGACTTACAACTCGACATAACTCGGCAACCGGAGTTCGGATCGATGAGTTGTCGACTCCTCTAGTCTCATAGAATTCCATTACCTCTATTGGGCCCTCTCAACCATGTTTTCATGGCCCACTAAATCCATTGTGCATTAGTTTTGTAAACTAGGGTTTTGCTCAATTTCCTTCAATGCAACTCTCGCATTAGTAGGTCAACTCTGCAAAACCCTCCTCCGTTCCAGTCTTTGTGGTGTTCCTATGTCGGTATTGTCCATACACACCTATCGGAGCCAACGACATGCAATCTTGTTCCTCTGTTTGTTTTTTCACTCCTAGACCGAGAGTAACCAAGTGTCCCTGAACAACATTTTGATGTGACCTGCAACTCGGCATAACTCAGCAATCTGAGGTTGAGTCGACAAGTAATTGAATTTGTTTGTCTCCTGGAATGCCATTACCTTTATTGTGCCCTCTCCACCATATTTGCATGTCTCAGTGACTCCATTGTGCATCAGTTTCAGAAAATAAGGTTTTGCTCAGTTTCCTTCAATGCAACTCTCACATTGGTGAGTCAAATATACAAAAACCTCCTCCCTCCCAGTCTTGGTGATGTTACCATGTCAGGATTGTCCATACACACTTTTCAGAGCCAACTACATGCAATATTGCTGCTCCATTTTTTTTTCTCTCCCGAACCGAGAGGGACCAAGTGTCCCTGAACGACATTTTCATGCGACTTGCAACTCGACATAACTTGGAAATTGGAGGTTGGATCGAAGAGAAGTCGACTCTGTTGGCCTATTGGCATGCCGTTTACTCTATTGGGCCCTCTCCACCACATTTACATGGCCCAATGACTCCATTGTGCATCGATTTTGTAAACTAGGGTTTTGCTGAGTTTCCTTCAATGCAACTCTCGTAATGGTGGGTCAACTCTATAAAACTCTCCTCCGTGCTAGTCTTGGTGGTGTTCCCATGTCAGCATTGGCCATACACACTTGTCAGAGCAAACAACATGAAATCTTGCTTCTCCATTTGGTTTTTTGCTCCCGGACGGAGAGTGACCAAGTGTCCCTGAACGACATTTTCATGTGACTTTCAACTCGGCATAACTCGGAAACCAAAGTTTGGATGGATGAGTTGTTGACTTCGGTGGTATCTTGGCATTCCATTACCTCTAGTGGGCTCTCTCCACCACGTTTGCATGGCCCAGTGACTCCATTGTGCATTGGTTTCATAATCTAGGGTTTTTCTCAGTAGATTTATTGATGTGGTAATTTGATGTTGGTAACTAGGTTTCTTTTGTTGTGTTGCCTTGGAAAACTTAACTTGATATGTATTGATATTCTTTTGATTCCTTTCTTAGAAGAAGAATTTTTTAAGTTTAGTTGATTTTCCATTAAGACTTGTCTGAAATGCCATGTGCTTCTATGATGAAAGATAATTAGGGTTTATAAACCTTAACAAGGAAAAACATTATAGTCTAGATACCTTAATGCATGCTAGGGTTTCATGAACTACAATTGCATGTTATAACTATTGTTGAGAAGTTATGAGATGGAACTAGGGTTTTGTGACCTCTTTAAAATCTATGAGACGGAAGTAGAAACACATATACATGTCCAATTCCTAAACCAACTAGGGTTTCATGAACTACAAATTGCATGCTATTACTAGGGTTGAGAAGTTATGAGATGGAAATATGGATTTATGAACTCTTTACAATGTATCAGATGGAAGTTGAAACACATGTAAATGTACAAATTGAAAACCAACTAGGGTTTTGTGAACTACAAATATTACATGCTATAACTAGGGTTGAGAATTCATGATATGGAACTAGCATTTTGTGACCTATTTAAAAGCTATGTGATTGTTGCCCACTTTTCCCCACTCCTACGACCTAGGTTTTCCATATCCCATCAATCCAACAACTACCTGAGATACCAGCCCAACAAAGAAAGCCCCATTGGCAACACCTGCGAAGTAGGCGTATTATCACACGAGATATGTCTTAGATGGGTAACCACAAGAACCATGTTTCTACGATTTTCGAGGGAGTATAGTCCCTTGGCTCACAACCAAGGAGCTTAATGAAGGCAGAAGGATGGCTGGATAGAAGATTCAGTTCTGCGTACATGCCATCGTGCATGACTCAACCTTCCTTTCCACCTTGCAACTGGCGCAACTTGTGCGACGCAGTTGATTCATATCAATCGGATCTATGACTTACATCAGGATTCAAAAAAGCAATCATATAGACCAATATATATATATATATATAGGTTCATTTTAACAATGCGTTCTGATCATTCATCTACCAATTGCAGGATAATAAAAGAGATTCAAGCAACATTCAACATTATACCAAAATAAAATAGTAATCAATCACATAAACATTCACCACATCAACCATTCATTTAAACATAAGAGATAACGTGGAAAACCATCTGGGAAAAACCACCAAGGTGCTCTTCGTCTGGCATGAGAAAGGATATAGCACCTTGCAGTCTGCAGGATGCAGACTGATCTTGAGATGTGTCTTTAAGTTCAAACTTATGGTTGTCATGCTCTTTGGTTCACTCTTCTACTCTACTTCTATCCCTAACGGTCTACTCACACAACATCTATATCCTTAACAGCCCCTTTATCACTACCATACTCTTCCCAAGTTTCCTTCTCTTTGATTGCTATGACATTACAACAAAAATGGCATCCCTCACCATGGACTACCACTGAATAGAAAACTACTACTGCATAACCGACCTAAAACATAGTCTATATTAAAAGCTACTAAAGATGAACAATGCCTAACAGGGACCAACAATGCCTAACTACTGCCACTGAATAGAAAACTACTACTGCATAACTGACCTAAAACATAGTCTATATTAAAAGCTACTAAAGATGAACAATGCCTAACAGGGACCAACAAAAACTACACAGACCAACCTTCTAACTATTTCATCCCTCCTATTTATACTATTTTACATGACCACACAGGGCTTATTGCATACCAGTAGTCTATTAGTCGTCACCATTGGCTACCCCTCTGGCTACAACTGTGGTGATCATGAATTGACATGAGGCACTATCAGCCTGACTTACAAATATGTTCTCATACGTGCGTAGCTGTAGGATTACATCACCGTAAATGACCATGATCTGGATTCTGCATCCATTGCTTTTTGGCTGTTATCCCCTGTGTGCTTCTGCGCTTGCCTTTCCTTCATCGCACACCATCTGTTCTACCTTCGCAATCCCTTTACGTCCTTCATGATCTTGATTTCCTTCTATCATGCGCACGGTGCATTTTCCTTGGTTGTGCATGCGAAATTCCTCCTTATGCCCCTTTCTCAGGCCAACAGGCCCCCAATACACACGTGTGGCTCGTCCCAAGCCATGAAACAAGGGAAATATGAAGTGGCATGACCTGCATGACATCTATTACAATTTTTTTTTCTCATGTGCAACTTCTTTTTCCTCTTAGCTTGTGCACCCTGCTCCTTGCTCTTTTGTTTTGTTTTGTTTTGTTTTATTATTTATTTTTTCAAGTTCCTTCCAAGCAAATTTTTCTCAGACTTAGGTGCTTTGCGAGGTTATCACACCGATACAGCTTGTTTCTTGGCACCATTAGAGGATGGGAAATGGAGGGTTCAAGTTCAGAGTTCGCTTGGGTAGACAAGGTAAGCTATGCGCTTCTTATTAGGACCAAGATTCCTGTGAACAGGAATGTTGTCTTTGCTCTGGGACTCTTTCATAATCTTATCATAGTCTGCCTCCAATTTAACCAATGGTGGTTAGTGTCCCATTTCAACACAGCAATCCCAGTGGCCTTGTTTCTTCCACCATTCTCATGCTCTTGAGGTTTGATGTGTGCTTGTTGTGGCTTGTTGCGGCTTATTCTCTTGTTGTTCTTCCTCGATTTCATCTCTTTTGCATATTGCTCTTCACCACCCTTCTTTCCATAGATATGGACTTTGAAGACTTGTTCATATTGAAAACCAGAAAATCACTGCTATCTAGGGTGGTGGAGGTGAGTGATTTGCCAAACTTTGACAAATTTCACCTGAGTAGCATAGATTACAAGCCATAACTGGCCCTGTGACCCTTCCTTGATTCCTTGATACAATGAACTCCCACCTGGATTGCTGTAAAATGAGCCTGCTCGCCAACCTTATAGACTTTGTGAAAGATGATAGGGACTCTAGTTCAGAACCCGCAGAGTTTGTCAAATTGGGCCAGAACTCTGGCCCCTACTGGAGTCCGCTCTGGTGCTGTCGACATGACCACTAATCTACTGATCTACTAATAGCCAAGGATTACTTTTCCAGAGGATTCTAAATGGGTCAAATTAACTAGGAGACTATCACCATCTTCCTTCTTTCTATCTTTGGATATACCGACACACTGAAAGCTGCAACAACCGCTTTAGCCTGCAAGGATGCTTGGCATGACACTCCCCAACCCATTTGTAACTGCATCTCATGGTTGATCAGCATGACTCAGTGATGTATGCTTGCTGCAAGGAAGCCCCAATCGTATAGGAAGAGCATTGGGTCATCTTCCGTGTAGGCTTATTCAGGTCCATTATTAGGACAAGACCTTCATATGGTGTATCGAATTTTCTTCTTAGATTTGCTATGATTATTATCATCATCACTTATGAGTACTGACAATTGTGATCAATTATTGATGAGCTGGACGACCACCGTTACAGAGTTCCCCATACTTGATCTGCCTGCAGTGCTCTCATGTCACAAGCGCCAAATATCTATTGAGTCTTGATGCATTTAATGGTCTGTCAGTACTAGCCAGCTGTCGTGGACTTGCCATCATTTGTTTCATAACTGGTTTGGTGGCGGATTTAATGTGCATCATCATTTTTGTGTAACTTCTGCTTCTAGTTCCACATCATCATTACGTACACACTACACTATGGTTGCCTCCAAAATTTCAATATATATATATATATATATGCCTTGGATTTATTTTCATGCACGATTTTAAGCTGTTGGTGTTGGCTCAGGGGCTGCGTAGTAGTATGGACCTTGTCCTGGAATGCTTGCACCATTATTTCAACCTTAGAAACTTCTACCACATCCAGCTGCTCAAAACGGTCGAAATGGGCATGTTCCAAGGATTCCTCCGCTATCAATTGGATTATTCTTTGAAGTTTCTGCTGCACCGGCTGAATATGCCCTATGAGTTGCTCAGCCTCCGAATGGAATTCCTCAAACTCAAATTCCATAGATTTTTCTTGCTTGTGAAGGTTCTACACTTCCTGTTACAGGATTTTGATCTCTGCATTCTTAATGACCTTCTGCGAGAGGGGCAGCTTCCGTATTTCTGTCTTTGTAGCACTGATGCGCTCATCTACCTCTCGCACACTCTACCTTATTTTATCAGTTGTGTCATCTTCAAGCAATGTTTCCTAAATGGTTGCAACATCATCTACAAACTTTGCGTAGAGTGCCTCTCCTTCTTTGATTTTCTCAGCAGCTTCAGACACTGCTCTTTTTCTTTCCGCCAGCACCTCCAGGGGTGTGCTTAACATTTGCCGAGCTTGCATATATTCTACTTCTTGCTGAATATCTTGCGTGATATTCGAAATCCTGGTGACTTTAGCCAGGGATTCTTCATATTCTTTCCTAGCCCTTAGTGGTAATGCTGCAATGGCATTCTTAATAGAATCCACCAATGTGATACGGCTTTGTTCATGGGATAATATTTTCTACTCGTTTCAGCTACGAGGTTGATGCGCTCCTGCAGTTCCCGATCCTTTCCTTCCAACAGGGCCTTGCACAGCTTGGCCTTCCTTTGTTGCTTTGCTACTTGGTAAGCGACGTCGTTTTTCCTTAGCCGAAGTTCGGTTGTGGCTGCCTGCTGAATATTATAGAATTCCTCCAAGAGAAACTTGGAGAAGTCTATCTCAGCGCTGTTATCACCAAGACCTACACTTGTCTCTTCATTCGCTCCGAGCGTCTGGTTCTGAATCAACACTTTGATGGGTGGCACTAATGTTGGTGTAATTAGTTGCACGTAGGGATCAACACCATATGTTTCGGCCTCCACAGTATCATTAATGGATGTTGTCAGCTTATTGAGGCGATCTTGGACTTGGGTAGCAATGCTTACTTGCTGTGCCTTTAGACTTGAAAGGTTATCCTATGCAACTTCAGCCATAGTGTTGGCAAGTTCCTGTAGCTCATCCTCAGTTAATGTAGTTGTGTTCACCGTTCTGTCGACTATCTGCTTCTTTTGAGACAATTGGCCTTCTTTTGGCTGTACATGGGTCTACGTTTGCACTTGATCTCTAGTGTGCAGCTGTTCTGAAGGATGCTAGTTTGAGTCATCCATATCATCATCGTCCTTGATGTGCTCATGCAACAGATTATTATGGGTATCATTTCCTTCATGCTCTTCATCATTAACTTGATGAATTGGTGTTTCTTCTGCTTTTGTTCTTCAGGAAGCGGCTCTCTGAGTGGGCCACGCCATTTCTCTTACCAAAGATTGACAATTGCATCCACATCGTCGTCTGTCACCATAAAGCTCACTTGGTGTACCTACTAAAACACATCTTTTGCAGGTAGCAGGTTTGTATTATGCGCATCAAATTGAAACTTGACGAAGGCAGTGTACCTATGCACAGTTGTGGCACGGATCTTGTGGGACTCCCGAACAACCTTTCGAAGTGCCTTTGTGTGCATAAAGAATACAATGTTGTTATCCTATTGGAGATTTCTATCCACCTTATCTTCCCATAGATTCTAGTACCTTACACCCAGGGAAGATAGTGGGACATCCATTTGTACATAGTCTGGAGGGTCATCCCAGATAGTGAAAGAAATCAAAATTAGCAACCAAGAATAGTAGAATTCATGATCATCCTTGTGTTGAGCTAGCATCGCATCTTTGATCAGTGTGTTTAGTAAGTATCGTGACCAATTGAATTTTTCTCCCAGTGCACATAAATCTGCAATTTCCACTACGGTTGCCGAATATTGTGTCGGTATCATCTTAGGAAACATTTTACAGGATAATATTTTGGAGCAACACAGACACTCTTATCTTGGATGGGCCCAAGCAAGTAGCCCCGGCCTACTCACTTAAGGTTATGCTTCTGCTTAATGGGTTTAGTATTGTGCTTAGCTAGGTAAGGGAGAGGATCTTTTCCTTCACTTGGGAGTCCCATTATCCTTGCAATTAATTCAACATTAACCGGATAGGGATGATCCAACCATAAGTATCCTTCACGGAAGCAGACCAGTAACTGCTTCATGTATGTAGTGACCTATATGCTATGGCCAAAGTGAGGGATGAAAAAATGTTGGTTAGACCTGCAGTGGCCAGTCCCTTGGCCCACTTCTTTAGCTTGATCACTTGGGCATTACATGCAGCATCCTAGGTTATGTTCATGCAGTCTTTTATCTGTAACCCTTCTTGTTGTCAAGAGTTGTAGCCTTGGAATTTCAATACAACTAAGTTGGGGAGGATTTTGCGTAGCAAGGTCATGCCAACAGGGATCCATGGTGGTATCAGGGTGGTCACCACCTTCTTTGGAAGCTCTGCCTCCACTGCATCATCTAATCTTGGCAGAATGTAACAAGGGAAATTTGGGTTGGGACGTTGTACCTCTGGCTTTGTCTATGGTAGCAAGCCTTCATCTCCAACATCATCTCCTTGCTCGGCAACATGTGCCTTTCCTTGTTCATCTGGAGTGGTTGGAACCTTGCATTTCCTTTCCCTCGGTGGTGGTCGTGCGGATGCTTCTCCTGGCTATGTCTGATTAGGGTGCTTCAGCTCTCTGTCATGTGCCATAGCTGCTTGTTGTGGTCTTGGAACAACCCATATCCCTAGATTGGGTTCGGCATAGGATGCGAACCAGGGGTCGAAATGGTTTGTTGCTTCCTTGTTCTTATCATTGGGTCGATCTCTAGTGGTTGTTGCAGTTGTGGACCTTCGATTGACTGTGTTTAATCTACTTCCTCATCAATGAGGAAACCAGAGATGACAGTTGCTTCTAATGCACACCTTCTCATGGAGACTTCATGTAATCTATTTTTCCAATTCTCTAAAGCCTCTCCTGATTTAGACGTACATGAGCTCACGGAATTCTAGCTTAGTCTCCCATTTGTCATCAGACTTATATAGTCTTCCTGCATAGCTATGACATTGTAGACTTGATCAAGATAATCACCCCACTCCTCATTATAAATAGGCTCAATGTATCTTTTCCCTTCAAATGGATCGATGGGTGATACTACCCTCATTTCCTCATCTTCAAAGGAGAGGATCATTTTTTTGAGCTTTATGATTGTTTGATTGTCTATATCCCAATCTATTCCTGGTAGTGCAGGGTAAGGGTTTTTATCATCCATAATGTTTATGACCTCAAAGTCTGCATATGTGCACAATCCTTCAACATCGAAAATTACGTTTCTCAATCGACCAATGGGTAGTACCTTCACCTGATTGGAAGGTCGTAGCTAGATAGGAGACCAGTCCAAGTGCGGCTTTCCCATACTTTCCCATGTCTGGTGTTTTAGGATATTGACATCTGAACCTAGATCGAAGATGATATAGTCCATCTCATAATCACCTATCTGCGTATTCATTTTGAGTTCGCAACCAGTTTTACATTTCCTTCGCACTTGGTTAACCTTATTCTCAATTTGTGGCTCTACAGGAATCTTTCCTATCATTGCTTGTAGCTCTGCATTAGCATCTTTATCTTGGATTAGCATCAAAAGACTTGATAGAAAAGTTCTTAGCTTACTAACCTTAGGTGAAGCCTTCTTCTGTAATAGGTGTTGGAACAGTTCAGGCATGCCCTTGAATTCTATGGAAGTTGACGGTACATCTGGGCTTATGAAGTCTGATTGCACATCCCAAAATATTTCTTTTTGCTTCTAGCTGGTCAATGATTCCTTTTTTTGTGTCGCTGGCCTCACTTATGGTTGTGGTTATTCTTGCGGGTTATCTTGGTCTGCTCTAGTCTTCTCACTTGCTCAAGTTATGATGGCAATGTTCATGTCTCGCGGTTTATCCATGATCATCTGAACATTTGCATTTACATTTGGGTTCGGGTTTGGTGGAGGGTTGGGTGTGGTAATGGTCCTTTCTTTCCACTTTGCGATCAGCTAAGGACATTGTTCAACATTATGGTCCTGTCTCTTACAATATGAGCAAGTTCTTGCATGCTCTAAACAATCTCTAGCAAAGTGACCTAGTTGTCCAGAGTTATAGCATGTAACTGGACCTCTTCCCCTACCAAATCCACCTCTGCCACCTCGTCCTCTAGGGTTTTTGCCATCCCTTCCCCGAGGGTGTAGTTGTTGTGGTGGATATTGGTTCTACTGGTAGTTTTGCTGATAGGGGTTTTGTTGTGCATATGGTTGTTGAAGCGTGTATGGCTGTTGGTACTAATTAACTGAGAACTATGTAGGTTGATATGAGAATTGCGCCTGTTCATCTTGAGCAAATCCATCATTTTTTATTAAGTACATGTCGACTTCCTTTTCTTTCAGGAGTTGGTATGCTCTACAGTCTTTTTCCTCATGTCCTACTGATTTACAAAATTTACATAATAGGTTTGTAGGGGTACTTACAATTTTTTTCAAATATAAACATTCTTTGTCACGGTGGCCTCTTGACTGGCATATACAACACCATGGAAGCCCTTGGTCATTTAATGGGTTAGGTGCACCTGACACAACATAGTTAGGGAAGGTTGGATAGTTATCCTTGGTGTGTCTGTCCATTGTACATTTTGTGCACCACAAGTCCTCTTGTGCTTCTTTTCCCTTCTTAATATCTTGAAGTTCTATCATGAGGTTGGCTAGCTATGACTGTATATGTACTATTCTTGCGGCACCATCACCAATGGGCGAGGCCTCTAGCTTCATCGCCAACTCTAGTGCTTCTGTTTGTGATTCAATATTTTGTCTCATCAATGGTCCACGGATGTGTGGGAGCAGAGCCGCAATAAACAACTCCTTAACATCAGACATTTGGAAGCTTACTTTGGCCATTAGTGTTTTAAATAATTGGTTAAAGTCCCATATTGTTTTTGCTAGAGCTTGTTTGATCTCTTGATTTCAGTAATACACTATGACTCCAATTTCAGTTTCCTGAACTCTTAGATCATTATAGCTCGGATCTCCTCAAAGGTATTCTACGATGTTTTGGCTGGTGTGGTGCATAACTTCATGAACTATTCTAGTGCATGACCCCTTAAGGTCATGATCATCTGTGCCTTCTTTATGTCTGCACTATGTACTAAACGTACAATCCACACAGCTTCACAGAAGAAGTAATGTTGTTCGCGGTCTTCCATTCCATTTCCATTAAATGTAGGTAACCAGACGTCTGTCATAGCCATGGAGTCGGCGTTAGGATTTTCTGGGACAATGTTCAATGGGGGTGCACCTTCTTGTGCACTAGTTCTAGGGCTAGTGCTATCCATATTAGAGGTCCTTTCAAGGGATGGGACTCTAGATCTTGTCTCAGGTGATATTGCTGGTGTTATGTAGTTGTGCTCTGATCCTGATGTCTCTTTGGAGTCCTCTGGATATTCAAGTCCTTCTGAGATTTGGATATAGTACTCATCTTCATAGAAAGACCCTTCATCTTTTCACGATCGAATTTCGTGTTCACTTCCTTCAAACAAACTAGGATTCCATCAGCTCCTTTCAATTTTCCTTCTCTTTCATGATCTGAATATTCTCCCACTCCTTAGGACTCCAACCTCGAGTTCAGGTTCTGTTCTTCTGGGGAAAATTTCCATGCACTCTTCCCCATGTTCTTACTTGTTTGTTAGTGACATATCCCCCTCCTAGACACACGACTCAACTATCCAGGTGAAAAAGACCCTTCTCATAAGTAAGTAATTTTATCCATGTACTTATACTCAATAAGTATCTCCTTTGTGGTCCTTGGAAGAAATTTATTTCAGCTTCATTATCTGAGGTTATAGTATCTACTGCAAACTTAGTAATATACTCTTGCAATATACTATCAAACCAAAAATAAACAGCTCTAGAGACAAGGTTACTTCCACTAGTTACCTCCTAAACCAGCTAGTTTCTCCACTCATCGATCTCCCTTCTCTAGAAATTGGTCTGCTTAGCTGCCAATGATACTAACCATTCATGCAGTAAAATGGGGAACTCAACAAAAAAGATCTCGTGAATATCAGAGTATATATATTCATCTAACCATATTTCTGCACTCAACCATGTCCCTGCACTCTCTTCTTACATGAAAACCAGTGTTTTAGCATCCAACCAGTCTTCTATCTCCTCCTTTGTTGGGTTCCACAACATCTCCCCCGATTTAATCAATAAGGTCCCAGAAATGAAACCATTTGTTGGCCACTTTTCCCAACTTGTGCGACCCAGGTTTTGCGTAGCCCATCAATCCAACAACTACTTGAGATACCGGCCCGACAAAGAAAGCCCTGCTAGCAACACCTGCGAGGCAGGCATAGTCTCACCCCAGATACCTCTTAGATGGGTAACCGCTGGAACCATGTTTTTGCGATTGTCGAGGGAGTAAAGTCCCTTGGCTTGCAGCCAAGGAGCTCAATAAAGGAAGTAGGATGGCTGGACAGGGTAGTCTGTTTTGCATGCCCAAGCACAAATACATGTCATCACATGTGACTTGACCTTCCTTTCCACCTCGCAACTGGCACAACTTGTGCAACGCAGTTGATTCACATCAATCGGATCTACAACTTACGTTGGGGTTCAAAACAACAATCATATAGACCGATATATATATAGGTTCATTTCAGTAATGAGTTTCGATCATTCATCTGCCAATTGCAGGATAATAACAAAGATTCAAGAAACATTCAACATTATACCAAAATCAAATAGTAATCAATCACAGAAACATTCACCACATCAACCATTCATTTAAACACAAGAGATAACGTGGAAACCCATCTGGGAAAAACCACCAAGGTGCTCTTCATCTGGCATGAGAAAGGATAAAGAACCTTGAAGTTTGCGGGATGAAGACTGATCTTGAGATGCATCTTTTAGTTCATACTTATGGTTCTCATGCTCTCTAGTTCGCTCTTCTACTCTACTTCTACTCCTAGCGGTCTGCTCACATAGTAGCCAGATAGGTGGCTGAATAGCCCCTCTATTGCTACTATACACTTCCTGAGTCTCCTTCTCTCTAATTTCTATGACATTACAGCAAAAATGGCATCCCTCACCATGGATTACCACTGAATAGAAAAATACGACTACATAAATGACCTACAATAAATTTTATATTAAAAGCTACTAAAGATTAACAATGCCTAGTAGGGATCAACAAAATATACACAGACCAACCTTCTAACTATTCTATCCCTCCTATTTATACTATTTTACATGACCACACAGGTCCAATTGCATACCGACAGTCTGTTAGCCGTCACCATCAGCCACCCCTCTAGCTACAGTTGTGGTTATCATGAGTTGACACGAGGCACTATCAGCCTGAATTACAAATATCTTCTGATACATGCGTAGTTGCAGGCTTACGCCACCGTAAATAGCCATGATTCAGATTTTGCATCCATTGTTTTCTGGCCGTTATCCGCTGTGCGCTTTTGCGCTTGCCTTTCCTTCATCGCACACCTCTTTGTTCTGCCTTTGCGGGCCCTTTACGTCCTTCATGATATTCCTTTGCTTCTATCACACGCGCGGTGCATTTTTCTTGGTTGCACACATGAACTTCCTCTTTATGGCCCTTTCCCAGGCCAACAAAGATGAAAGTAGAAACAGATGTACATGTACAAATTGAAAACCAACTAGGGTTTTGTGAACTACAATTTGCATGCTATAACTATTGTTGAGAAGTTATGATATGGAACTAGGGTTTTGTGACCTCTTTAAAAGCTATGAGATGGAAGTAGAAACACATGTACATGTACAAATCCTAAACCAACTAGGTTTTCATGAACTACAAATTGCATTTTATAACTAGGGTTGAGAAGTTAAGAGATGGAAATATGGATTTATGAACTCTTTACAAGTTATGAAATGAAAAGAGAAACACACCTACAGTTTAATGAACTACCATTGCATGCTAGGGTTTCATGAACTACAATCTCATTGAGACTTTCATACTAGGGTTTCATGAACTACAATTTCATGCTATAACTTGGGTTGAAAATGGCCCTCTCCCTCATGTTTTCATGTCCCAATGTGTCTAGAGATCACTAAGAAAACACATGTTGCAGCATTAAGAAAACACTATGTATCTAGTGTTGATGTATTTGTAACTTTGGAATGTATTATTCTACATATTGTAACCCGATGTTTATTCCGGGATGTTTCTATTATGTACTTGAGTCATGTTGTCATGCCCCAATGTTCCGATCGGGAGGATTAATAATGTAAACATGTCTTGTCAAGTCATTGTGGAAGTCCCCACAGTTTCGGGGCACTAGGGTTATTGTACACTCATTAAGGTGTAGGCTCTAGTAAGTAATTGTTAGTTGGGCCAACATGATTTAGTGCACTTCAAGTGAACGGAAGAATATAAATAGAGAGTGAGGGTCTCTCTATTTATCACTTGTACTTCACATCACTCACTCACTCAAGTGAGGCGCATTAGTGAGGAAGGAAATAATGGGACTAGACCGAAGAAGAAGACTACTGTTGTCAGGAGTGCATCTTACTGTTTTTGGGTCTTACATCTTGTGGTGATTCTATCTTGAGGAAGTTATGGGGTTTTCTCCATTTATGGTTTCCCCGATCAAAACTCTTTGTGTCTCTTGTCTCTTGTGATGTGCTTATGTTTTATTGCTGTGCTTGTAATTCTTTCAGTGAAAAGATCCTAATATTATAATGCTAGCTTATATGATGAAAAAATAACATGGTATCAGAGCTAACCTGAGAAGAAGACACTATGCAGCTGCGGGAACTAGGGATTCCTAGTTCGTGGACCTTCCTCCATAGATTTTCAGCAAAAGTAACGTGGAAAAACTCTCCTCCTTAGGGCGCATCTTTCTGTAGAAGCGGAATTCGATTCTGAGCATTTTCAGTTTTCGATGCAGAAATTAGAGCTTTCTACAGAAGGGGAATGTTTGAGTGAGACCAGCATAGGAGTTTTCTCCTCATCAAAACCGAAGTTTAGAGACCTGGATCAAAAAATTTGGTTGGGTGAAACTCCGGGAAAGTCAAACCCTAGCTTGACCCTGAGCTTGAAAAACCCTAAATACTAAAACTGATAAGTTTTGGTACATTCGATATATTATGAGTTGGGAGAAGTATCAGAACTGGAAAATTGCAAGGGTCGAATATATGATCTTGGTGAAAACTGTGTCCAAAAATCAGCCTTAGATTCACTATATTATGGGAGATATGATTCCTCCACGTTAGGGTTCCAGCCTCTTCCAGAATTCATTCTTAAACAGGACACCTGAGGAGAATTGCAATATCTTGGGATACAGAGGTCCAAATGGAATTCCTGAAGATGTTCTAGAAATGGAACGGATTTTACTTTCAGTATTCCCAATTTTAGACTCATACAATACACCTGTGACATGTGGCATTCCATACAACTTCGCTGTTATGAACAGTCCTATAACAGGTCAACTTGGGAAAAGGATCATAAATCCCATATGGTGAAGCCAATTCTGATGAAACCTATGGATTTTGATCAGTAAAATGCGAGGTTACAACAGTGCAAAATTTCAGACACAGAGGAGCTGTAATTTCAGAGATATCATAGAAACAGTAACAGGAATTTCTGCAAAAGAAATTGGAAATCTAGGGCTTCCTGTTCTGGGAGCTTCCCTCCACTGTTTTAAAAAACGGAGTACATTATATAGATCCATTTGAAGAGATATATCTATATATCCAATCAGATCTAAAATATTCCAAGTTTTGAAAATTAGGGTTTCTATGGCAAACGCTAGATCAGCCAACTCCGGAACCAAGACGGACACCTCAAATCGGTAAGATCTAATCCTTTGCTATTTTCATTTGAGGTTCTCATTTCAAAGTGATCTATCACAACAGCTTGATGATAATCTTGGTGAAGTTGACCACTTCCAAGCATAGAAGTATTTGATCTCTCTGAAGAAAATGGATTGGACACCTACATGAGTATAGAGGTTCCAGTTTCAGAGGGAGACGAGGTTAGAAGCCCTTCACAAGAAGAACTTGATCAAGGCCAAAGAAGACATCATGCTCATGCTGCAGAGGATGATGAACCATCCAGAAAGAGATCCAGATATGAAAGTGAATATTCTTCAAGCGAGGATGAATATGTTCTGATATTAGCTCTCACAGGTAACATTACTCATGAAAGTGATGATTGGCTTATAGACAGTGGGGCTTCCAAACACATGAAGAGATTCAAGGAATCCTTCATAAGACTGTCAGAACGTGAATCACCTCACAAGGTGAAACTAGGAGATGACTACCAATATCCAATAAAAGGTAGTGGGGAATCTTCATACAAACTAGACTCTGGTAAGTCTCTAATAATGAAAGAAGTATTGTTTGTTTCAGGACTCAAGAAGAACCTTCTCTCTATTTCAGGATTGATGCAAAAGGAATGTGGGTTGCATTCATAGATGGTCAAGTCATCATGTGGCCAATAGGAAAGAATATCGATGATGTGGTAGTGATTGGAGAACAAGAAGGAGGCTTGTATAAATTGAAGGGCCATCCAGAACAAGCCTTGATCCATGAAACAATAGAGCCAAATGAGCTTTGGCATAGAAGGATTGCACATGTGCATTACAGAGAACTACCTATTGCAAGCAAATCTGTTGAAGGTCTTCCAGAATTTCAAGCTATTTGAAGGGAAGAACAAAAATCAGAATATGACCTAAAGAAACCAGTTGAAGAATGTGAAGATCTAGAATGTAGAGACCATGCAGTCATAAGAGTCTCTCAAATCAAGAACAACTTGAAGCAGAAGTGAAGAATGCAGAAGTGGTGATGGCCACCTTGAATGGCCTCCTAGGATCATGGGATTCATTCATGCGAGGAAGTGTGCCAGAAGGAAGTGATTACTTTCAGCAGACTTTGGGAAGAAGAAGAAGCTTGAATCATAAGAAGAGAAGAGAATATGGGAGAAATTGAAGATCAAGATCTTTCCATCCAAAGAAGATCCCTCAAGCAATGAGGAATATGAAGAACTCAACTCTTGAAAAACTTCTTATCCTCCTTATCATTTGGATAATAAACGATGCTACCATGAATGTAGAAGACGATGAAGTTGAAGGATCAAGAAGCAGTCTACCCATGAAACAAATAAAGATAAGTATTCAATTGTCATTTCATGATATTGTTTTGTTATGCATTTGTTTATATTCAGTTGATGTATCATGCATGATAGGATGTTTGCATTAATGGTAGTATACTACTATACATGCGATGGGTAAGTAGCCCATGGTGCTATACAAATCTCCATTGCTACTTATCTAGAATGAAACCTCTTTGCTGACATATTGGATTAGTGCACAATCTCAATGTTGTCCTGGTAGAGATGGAAGGCATCTAGAAAGTTTAAGTGAGATATGGATGAATGTTGTATTGGCTAAAGTAGTTGCATGATCATATATTTATGCATAAGAATTTGCCAGTATGAATATTCCTTATGAAATGTTTCTAACCATACAAATGCATTTGAATTGTAGGAAAGATCGCATACATAATCACCTACAAGCAAAGAAGAATGAATACTTGTTCCGAAGAACAAGTGACGACAGTTCAAAGACAAATAATAATATGACGAGTGCAATGACATCATTGATGCAGAACCTTCCAGCCACCAAGAATAAAGGGAAGACCAGTTCAAGAAGAATGATGTCTGGGTGCAGTATCGAGACATGAAGAGAAGTTCATAGTTCCATCATGCAGTAGATGGAAACATCATGGGATACAAAGCAAGATTCGTAGCATGAGGCTTCTCACGAAAAGAAGGCCTAGACTACGAAGAGACATTTGCAGCCAGTAAGATTTTAAACACATACATGATGAGCCTGATGAATATCTTAACCTTTGCTACAAGGTTGAAGATGTAAGTCTATACACTAGATGGTCACATAGAATATTAGTAGCATAGGAAGCTACTTGTCACTCTAGTACAGAATGTTTTTAGTGCATAGAGCATTGAAGACAGAGGGAGTATGATGCTCCACTTCAGAGGGAGTGACTACATAATATATTGAGGTTTGACATGGTACGACAGGATAGGAAGATTACTGATGACTCTAGTATTTACTGAGAGTAAAGTAGATTCCAACCTTTGCTTCAAGGTTGAAGACGGAAGACCAGTGATGGTCCTGTTATGTGTCGATGCACTATTTTTCTAGGTATGGAAGTGTGGCAGAGTACAAATGGAATATTCCTTGGACAAGGGAAGCATGTAGTAGAGATCCTGAAGAGGTTTGGGATGATGGACTGCAAGACAATGGCCACACCTATGGCATCGAACTTGAAGCTACTGAGTGATGCTTCATCAGATTCGGTTGATGCTACGATGTATCGTCAGATGATTGGGTCATTGATGTACTTGACGAACACGAGACTAGACATTTGCTTTGCTGTGAACACCTTGAGCAAGTACCTGATAGATTCGAGAAGTGTTCACTTGATTGCCACAAAGCATATTCTCAGGTACCTGAAGGGTACAATTGATTATGGGCTTAAGTATGTTGTGAACCAGAAGATTAACCTGGAGGGTTATGTTGATTCAGATTGGGCAGGTAGTGCCATCGACAGGAAGAGTACTTCAGGGTGTTGCTTCAGTATGGGATCATGTGTGATCTCTTGGTTTAGCAGGAAGAAATCCTGTGTGGCACTGAGTACAACTAAAGCAGAGTATGTCGTAGCTTGTTCAGCTAGTTACCAAGGCAATATGGCTGCGGAAGCTACTGTCTGATATATTTGATCTCCCGTTGGATGCTACTTGTATACATTGTGAAAACTAGAGTTGCGTGAAGTTGTCAGAGAATCCAGTGTTCCATGACAAGTCGAAGCATATCGAGATCAAGTATCACTATATCAGGGATATGGTGCAAAGAGGAGCAGTGAAGCTCCTGTATGTTGCGACGAAGGAACAAATAGCTGATGTGTTAACGAAGCCATTAGCTAGAGTGAAGTTCGAGTACTTCAGAGAGAGACTTGGTGTTTTCCAGAACGAGGTTCCCTCCAAGAGAAAGTGATGAGATCCATAGCCATTCTGACATGGTGAGAGGATTGGTTCCTTCAATGGTCAGATGTAAGGGCTGAGCCATTCTGTCATGGTGAGAGGATTTGGTTCCTTCCATGTCAGATATGAGTGCTGACTGCCATTCTGGGAATGAAGGCACCTAGTCAGTTACTAGGAACACTCAGTCAGGGACTTAGAGAGCCATTCTGACGAGCAAGTCAGATGTAAGGGCTGAACCATTCTGTTCATGGCTAAAGGATTTAGTTCCTTCCATGTCAGATGTGAGTGTTGGCCATTCTGTCGAGTAGGACAGATGTAAATGAAACTGCCACTCTCCAGGAGAGTGGAGGCACCTGGTCCGTTACCAGGTAGCTCATTCAGGGACTGGGGGCCATTCTGACGAGGGCATAGGATTCAGTTCCTACCAGGTCAGATGTGAGTGCAAAAATCTTTCATCACTGTGGTAGGATGAGTTCTGGCCTGGGTGAGAGTCATTCATCATTATGGTAGGATATGTTTCGGCCTGGGTGAATGTGTGGAAAGCTTTCATCATTGTGGTAGGATGAGTTTCGGCCTGGGTGAGAGTCATTCATCACTGTGGCAGGATGTGTTCCCGCCTGGATGAATGTGCCATTCTGACGAGTAGGTCAGATATAAGTGCAGAGCCATTTCACCGATGTTAGTGATGTGATGTCCTATCATGCTGGTGAATGTGAGTGCTGGGCCTTTCTGATGTGATTGTAGTTTACTACATGATCAGATGTGAGTGTTGGGCATGCCTTTCTGACGAGCAGGTCAGATGTAAGTGTTGGACGAAGACCTACCTGGTGGCTAGGCCTACAACCAACATGAAAAATGGCTGGATCTGTAGAACTTCCTATGACGAGATAGTACACACATGATGATGACCAGAGATGATCTAGATCGAGTGATGATCCAGATCCAGTTATGATGACTCCGAGAGATCGAGATCAAGTGATGATCCAGATCCAGCAGTGATAATCCAGATCGAGAGATGATCCAGATCCAGATCTAGATCGAGTGATGATCCAGATCCAGTCCAGTGATGATGTTCCAGATCGAGTGATGATCCCTATCCAGTGATGATGTTCTATGACGATCCAGATTGAGAGATGATCTAGATCTGAAGATGAATATGAATTGAAGATGAATATGACTTGAAGACGAAGCTGACTTGAAGACAAAGATGATCCAGTTAATACAGAGAAGAAGACCAGTGCTGAAAATCGTGTCGAAAGAATACCTTCCTAGTTAAGAGGGAGTGTTGATGTGTTTGTAACCTCATAATGTATTCTTCTATATATTGTAACCCAATTTTTTATTCCGGGATGTTTCTATTATGTACTTGAGTCATGTTGTCATGCCCCGATGTTCCGATCGAGAGGATTAATAATGTAAACAAGTCTTGTCAAGTCATTGTGGAAGTCCCCACAGTTTTGGGGCACTAGGGTTATTATACACTCATTAAGGTGTAGGCTCTAGTAAGTAATTGTTAGTTGGGCCAACATGATTTAGTGCACTTCAAGTGAACGGAAGAATATAAATAGAGAGTGAGGGTCTCTCTATTTATCACTTGTACTTCACATCACTCACTCACTCAAGTGAGGCGCATTAGTGAGGAAGGAAATACTGGGACTAGACAGAAGAAGAAGACTACTGCTATCGGGAGTGCATCTTACTATTTTTGGGTCTTACATCTTGCGGTGATTCTATCTTGAGGAAGTTGTGGGGTTTTCTCCATTTATGGTTTCCCCGATCAAAACTCTTTGTGTGTCTTGTCTCTTGTGATGTGCTTATGTTTTATTGTTGTGCTTGTTATTCTCTCAGTGAAAAGATCCTAAGATCATAATTCTAGCTTATATGATGAAAAACTAACATCTAGAGATCAAAGGTTATATTATTCGTGTACTAAAATATAAGCCAACAACCTGCATAATAAAACTAGGGTTCACAAATTGAGACGTGGAACTACAAACTAGGGTTTTATGAACTCTTTAGGTTTGAAGATCAAATTAGATTGGTTAGTATCATTTAAGTAGAAAGAAAAAGGCCATATAGCCCTAGGCTACACTTACAAATTGAAAACCAACTAGGGTTTCATGAACTACAAATTGCATATTATAACTAGGGTTCACAAGTTATGAGATGGAACTAGGGTTTTATGACCTCTTTAGGTATATATCATTAGATTGGTTAGTATCATTTAAGTAGAAACCAAAAGTACCTATACCTAGGATATGCACATACATGAAATAATTTTATTGGGATTAATATGAACTACTTACAATTTCATATGTTCACAAATGCAAATACCAATGTGTGAAATTAGCCCCAAAACTCATAATTTAAAGAGGGAAAAATGAAGATAGTTATGTGAACAATTTAATCCCAATGTCAATTGAAATCATAATTATAGAGTTCACATTTGTATGTGTTTTGTAGCGAGTTTCAAGCACCAATGTATGATATTCGACGGGCTTATGGTTTACCCTTTATGTCCAATCAATGCACCCTCATAATAAGAAATAAGCATTTTAACAAAATTCAGATTTTGTTTAAAATGCAGCAGTAAATAAATGACTTAAACTCAGAATTTGTAGTTTGAGGTAAATATAGTAGGGTAAGGTTCTAGTGTAGTCTAGGATGGCTTAGGACGTGAGATGAGAAGGTAATGATGAGGTTTAGGTAGCTGATTTATGACGTATTATTTTCAACCAATAAGAATTTTGGCAGTGTATGGTTAGGGTAGTTTAAGGTATATATATGAATTGTAAAGAGGATAGCTAGGATGATTTTTATAGAATTTTAGGAGGCGAATCAACAATACTCAAATTGTTACAATTGAATTAAACCATGGGTTATGAATTGAATTTATTTTTTATCCTAAACCCTAGCCGACACTATTGTAATTGATTAATAGTTACATGCTAGACTTTCCTGAAATTCTAACCCTAGCTAGACTTGCTTGAAATGCCATGTGCTTCTATAATGAAAGATGATTAGGGTTTATAAACCCTAACGAGGAAAACAATTATAGTGTGGAGTTTTGAATTTTAGCTTATATTATCTTTATGATTGGGTAGCTTCTAGCATTTTTTATGCATGGAAAACAAAGAGAACATGTCGCTACCAAAGGAAGGATCAATAGGGATGACAAGATAGGAAGTGAGTGGGTAATATAGGAAGGCAAGGAAGTGACCTTAGGCTATGATAGGTGTGTAAGAAGGCTATTAGGGATTCCCTAGATAGGATATTACCTGTTAGGATTTCCTCCTTGATTATAAATACTAGGTTATGCATGCTAACCTTTAAACTTGAGTTAGGGTTAGGGTTTCCAAACCAATGGGACTCTTAAACCAAATCAAGTTTCCAGTCAAGTAAAATGTCTTATGAAAATCCAAGATGTAATTTCCATTCAAGTAAAATGTTTTATGACAGTCCAAGATGTAATTTCTATTCAAGTAGGAATGATAAGAAGTATATTCACTTGGATTTTGATGACACAATGACTTTCAAGCAATTCAAGGCCTTTTCTAGTATTTTTCCAAGTTATTGAGGTGAGGCATTGGTGAGTGGGTAAGATAGGAAGGCAAGGAAGTGAGTTAGTGGTGTTCTAGGGCTGTCCAAAATGGATATTATAGTGAGAGATATAGGGAGAGACGTGGAGGTCTAAGTAGTGTGGAAATGAAAGGAATAAGCCTTTCTTTAGAGAGAGGGAAAGGTAGGAGTCTATGGCAAGGGTTTTAGCAAGGGTTAGCCTAGAATAGAATGGTTTAGGTGTGTCTTAGCTTCCTAATAGGTAGTATTGTAGTCTAGTTTGATAGACATTCCTAGGGTTAGTCAAGGTTAGAAGTTGGAGTAGAAGGCCAAATGAGACAATAATTACTATGTAAATACCAAAGGCAAACACGTGCTTTCTATTGCAATTTGGATAATGAATAAGACTATAGGTGTTAGTATGTTGGTTCAATATGAGTTAGGGTTCTATAGGAGATAGAGTTCAATTATCATTTTTATTTTACACATTTATGCATTTGTGTATTTTTGTTAACTAACCAACAATGTTAATTTTTTATGCATTTTATTGTGAACATACAGACTTTATTGCTTCGTTAACAATAAGTATTGCAAATGAATCAATTGTAAAATGCTACTGCATTCGACGTAATGTATGAAAATATATAATAAAAGGAAAAGTAATATAAAGAAGTACAAATGATATATTAATATACAAAAATTTCCAATCATATACAATATTAATGAAAAATGGAACATCGTTCTGAGTGACTATACAATGGAAACTCGTGCTGTATACAAAATATGGAAACTCGTGCCTTATACAAAATATGGAAACTCGTGCCCTATACAAAATATGGAAGTTAATGCCCTATACAAAATATGGCAACTCGTGACAAAATGACACATCATGGCTAGTGTACATAGGAGGGTCTCTCAATCCTCCTGCCCACCCTCGAAGCTCCCAAGTGCAACTCCAAAATCAATCTTCCTCTTCTTCGAGCTAGAGGAAGCTCGGTTCTTTTGGCTACTTTAACCACCTCTCCTTGGGATCTGAAACAACAACAATAAAATGTCAACTCCTAAAATAAATTATACATGTATAAAAAAAAATTTAAAATTTACAATTACGTTTTCAAATTTTAAATAGCTCACCTGAAATGAGACCATAAGTGGTGAGAGGGATACCCTCCTTCTTGATCCAAGTCTCTCAAAAATGCCACTTTGAAACATTTAAACAATAAGATAATTCATACAATTTACCGCCTATGTTAATTTTTGTTAATATTGCACGATATTTTCATAAACTAATCAATCTCACTGTGAACACAATAGGCTTGTCCTAGGGGTTGGCACATGGATCAATCGGCTGGTCCTCAGGGGTGGTAGGTGGAACAGTGGGTTGTACAACATGATATGACACTGGGGAGGATGGAATAGCAAAGGATGTAGCCACATCGACATTGGCTACAACACTAGAGGGCAGGGTGGGAGAGGGCATGGGCTGGAGTGGGTGAAGTGGTGATGTACGATGATAAATTCCAACTGGTTGTAGAATGGAATGGGCCACCCTAGAATAGAAAACAAAGGTGGTGGGGGAATATGGGGGAGGGGGATGAGGTCTGGGATGGGGTGGAGGGATGGGTTAATGTGGATGGATGGTGTATTGTGGTCAGAGGTGGGAAGGTGGTAACATGGGAAAGTGCAAGGGAGGGGGTGGATGGGTGGGGCAGGGGGGAGGCGAGCTGGATGGAAGTGTGTTGGTGTGTGGGAGGCAAGGGATGGATGGAATGGGGTGGGGAGGGATGCAAGGAAAGGGACATATATTCCATGGGATACACCTGTCATATATGGTGGGAAAAAGGGAGCCAGTGGAGAGATAGTGACACTGACATGACTTCGGACCTGCATACATACATATTCATGGAATCATCTATTAGTACATAAAAAATATAACTATACAAATCTAATACATCAAAACTGAAATTAAATTTATACTTTATTACAAGATACTTGCTCATGAGGGGATATGCTGATCCCTGGTGGAGATGGCAGGTCACTAAATCCTGCGGACACCTATTCATTTGCACAAAAATATTTAGATTCAATTACTAAATACTAACTACATTGGATGACAAGATTAACTAAATATGGGCCGTCAATTTAAATAAATATGTGACAATTGACAAGAACTAATTTAGTGATACAATAGAAGTCACAAATCAATCAAGTGACATAACATCAATGATATGATAGTGATAATAACAGTCCCAAACTTGCATAATAATTCTTCTTTTAATTTATGATTTTGAGGGATGTTACATTTTTCTCTATTTTTGAGAATATCCACAAAGTTTATGGGATTACTCCTTATAATTTCTCGTCGATCCTTGAAATGATATTCAAAATCATATTCTTGTCTTGTGCAATATCAAAGGATGGATGATTTGTAGGGTAAGCGTTTGTCATATTTTCCCTAACTATATCTTTGAAAATTGTATCCATTATTGATGATAAACTTTCCTTATATACAAATTAGTTGACTAGTTAGCCCTAGTAAACCTTGCTTATGCTTCATTTTTTTCTGGTCTAGAGAGTTGACATGGCTATGAGTTCTGTTTTCCTCCTATTTCAAACCTAATTTTTTAAGGTATCCTAATTGAGAATACCCTTCTTAGTACATTTTCTTCTAATTTTTCATTAGAGGTGGAATATTGAGAAGATAATGGTTATTTTCACATATTAAATTCTTGACAATACAACTAAGACCCAATTCATTAATTACCAATTTAATTATCTAACCCATCATCTTGGTGCATCTCCATGTAAATGTTTTCCACATAAGTTTTTTCTGGGTCCCTCATTTTTTCACCAATGTCAAACATACTTCTTAGCTTGTTACCAATTAAGGTTAGAGAACATTTCATCCATGTTTGAAGGAATTGAATGAATTTTAAGATAGTGTGGTAGAATATATTTTTTTCCCTCATGACCTTGTTATAAAAATAGGATCGCGGAGCAATAACAATAAACAATAAACACAATGAAGATATTAAAACAAATTACAAGAGAGACACATATCTTGAACAACAAGATTAACTACTAACATTAAATTTAAGAACTAAAATAAAACTACCTGTGTGTATGGTGCCGTGATGTCCTCTATAGTTTCCATGGCTCCATCTAGGTTGAAGGAACCAACGTCCTCCCACCCGTGTGTTGGAGACTCGGCACCGAATAGTTGTACATTAAAAAAATAAAGTCATCAACATTTGATTCTAAGTTAAATTTATTATAAATTATGAGATTGCATAACATATAATCAATACTTGAACATTAAATAGAACAATAACTAACCTAGTGTAGGTAGCTCTTTGTGCCATGCTCCTGCGTGGGAACCTGGCATGGATGCCCACAATGAGAACAATGATGTGGCACTTGTCTCGTTGAGCTAGATGGATCCACCTGGATACCACTTGTATCTACTCTCCCTCACCCACCACTAGTAGACCATGCAGAAGTGTGTCTCTCAAGGGGGTCCTGCTTGCTCTGTGAGGACATAGCCACAAATGTAGTATACCTGAGAAGGTGTCATGTGGCATGTATAACAAACTCATGGATCTCATCTAGCCTGCTACCTAACCTAGGGGGTTGAGGAGGCGGGTTTGACTCTCGCCTAGGTGCATGAGGTCCTCTAATTGGGTTCCGGTGGGTGTGAGGTCAATATTGGGATGAGACAAAATCGACGCCTTGGAACTCGGTGATGTTGAAGTAGTTCACATGGAACCCTAACACAAACTCAGCCCACATTTTCCTGAGAAAATACTATGGGACCTCGACATTGTTTCATGGATGCTTCTCGAAAACCATGAACCATATCTTCCTCCATTTTTCTCTCCATGGCTGGTAATTACACCAGTCCATGTAAACTCGCCTCTTCCTCATATCTGGAGGATGTCCTATTCTAGGATATGTAAATTTTCTCCACAGTTGGGATTTTCTAATATTGAGTTTTTTTGTATCCTCTTTAGGCATACCAGTGCCATAATGCTCTCTCATTCGAGCCCTATATTCACTCAAACTAGTGATCTCACTGTGGAAAATGTTGATAGATTCTATTATGTTTTGTAGTGATGTGGCGAGGGAAACCCGTGAGGGTTCCCTCGTGTTCTTCAGTTCATCACTCAAAATTCTTAATAGGTTTAAATCTTCGTGTAATTCATCTTCGGGGTTTTCTTCATTTAATTTGGGGTTTGGGTCCTCTATTTGGTTTGTTTCATTCCTTTCTTGGGATGGTTCATTATTTTTTTCATTGTGGTTAGGTAATTTGTAACTGCAGTATCAAATTTTTCCCATTTCAATTGATTTTCAATTTTTTTTAATTTTGTATTTTATTTTAAAAACAATAAAAACAATGAAATAAACAAGAAAAGTTGCATTCCTACTCTACTTACCTTCAACATCGTTTTAGGCGATTTGCACAAGTCCTTTGGGCTCCTTTGGGTCATTGTCTCATCCTTGCGTGTTGATGTATTTGTAACTTCAAAATGTATTCATTTGAATATGTTATGTATTTTACTTCGATGATCCTATTGGAAGTATCAACAATGTTATCAAGTCATGACATACCCTGATGTTCCTATCGGGAGATTCAATAATGTAAACAATTCATGTAAAGTCATAGAGGGTAACTCTCCTTATTGTTCAAGGGTTAAAGTTCCCGCAGTTGTGGGGAACTAGGGTTATTAGACTCTCCTAGAGAATTCGGCCCTGCTGAGTTAATGTCAAATTGGGAATTAGTATAAACAGAGAGTGAGCCTCTCTATTTATCACACAGTCACTCACACTCAGTTGTAGTGCATGAGTGATAGAGAAGAAGCTGGGATCATAGAGAGAGAGAGAGACTATTGTTGTTGAGAGATCATATTTGTATGTTTGGGTCTTACTTTTGGTGCTGATTCTATCTCTGATGAAGTTACGGGGTTTTCTCCTTTATGGTTTGCCCAAGGAAAATATTTTTTTCCATTGTCTCTTGTGATTGATTGGTGTGCTTGTTATTCTCTCAGTTAAGATCTTAAGTTTATATTGCTCAAATGATAAAAATCTAACATGGTATCAGAGCTAACTTGAGAAGAAGACACTGTGTAGCTGCTGAAGCTAGGGATTCCTACTTTTTGGGTCTCTCTCCATAGATCATCAGCAAAAGGAGGCTAGGTTGACTCTCCTCCCTAGTGCACATCTTTCAGTCAAAGCAGAATCTGATTCTAAGCATTTTTAGTTTTTGACCCGACACTGCTGTGGGAAATTAGGGATTTCCACAGAAGTGGAATTTTTGAGTGATCCTAGGCCTGGATTGATATCCTCCCCAAAATTGAAATTTATAGATCAATATCAAATTTTTTGGTTGGGTAGAACTCCAGGAAAGTCAAACACTAAATCTTCTCTTGAACCAGAAAACCAGCTCTGAAGAAATTCAACTCTAGATCCAACTCCGACATCTTAACCTGGTAAGATCTAAATTTTTTTGCATTTCCATTTGAGGTTCTCTGTTAAAATGTCTCATCACACCAATATTGATGAAAATATTGAGGGAGATGACAAATTCTGAGCTTGAAAGTATAGAATCTCCCCGGTCTTGGAAGAAAATGAATTGGACTCCTACATAAGTGAAGAGGTTCTAGTTCCAGAGGGAGATGAGGCTAAGGATTTACACAAAAATAAATTGGTCATGGCTAAGAGGATTATTTCTAATTTAATCAAGGATCACCTCATACCTCAAGTGTCCTCCCTAAAGACACCTAAAGAGATGTTTGATGCCTTGACTAAGTTATTTGAAGGGAAGAACATCAATCAGAAGATGACTCTTAGAAATCAATTGAATAATTTAAAGATCCATAATGCAGAGACCATACAGTCTTACTTTACAAGGGTCTCTCAGATCAAAGAACAACTTAAAGCAGTAGAAGAAGATGTAGAGAATGCAGAAATTATGATGACCACCCCGAATGGTCTTCCTAGGGCATGGGACTCTTTCATTCAAGGAATCTGTGTTAGGAAGAAGCTAATCAAGTTTAGCAGACTGTGGGAGGAATGCTCACAAGAAGAAGCTCGAATAGTATCTTGAGAATAAAAGATGGGAAATGAAGATCAAGCTCTCACAATCCACACCAAGAAAACCAGAAGGGACCATCATCACTCCAAAGGTAAGCATTCACACCCTAGAAGAGATATATCTACTATTAGATGTTACACATGTGATGAGAAAGGACACATATCTAGATACTATCCTAAAAACAAAGGTGGCTCTCACACGAAGAAGGGAAACAAGAAGAGACATCATGCTCACACTGCAGTAGATGATGAACCTCCCAAGAAGAGAGCCAAAGAAGAAAGTGATGATTCTTCAAGTGATGAAGAATATGTTTTGATCTCAACACTCACGGGAACTGTTTCAAATGGAAGCAATGATTGGATTATAGATAATGGTGCTTCCAAACACATGACGAGATTTAAGGAATCTTTTGTGAAACTATCAGAACATGAAACACCCCACAAGGTGAAACTTGGGTATGACTATCAGTATCCAATAAAAGGTAGTGGTGAATCCTCCTACAAGCTAGACTCTGGGAAGTCTATGAAAATGAAGGATGTCCTATTTGTACCAGGACTAAAGAAGAACCTTCTCTCCATATCAAAATTATAGGCAAAAGGCATGAGAGTTTCACTTATACGTGGCCAAGTCCTCATGTGGCCAAAATGAAAGACTATTGACAATGCAGTAGTAATTGGAGAGCAAGAAGGGGGACTATACAAATTTAAGGGCCAACCAGAACAAGCTTTGGTTCATGAATCAGTAGAACCAATTGAAATTTGGAATAGAAGGCTTGCACATGTGCACTACGGGGCACTACCACTTACTAGCAAATTTGTTAAAGGTCTTCCAGAAATGTAGGAAAAACATGAAGGTGTATGCAAAGGATGTTTGAAAGGAAAGAATATGAAGACGACATTTCCAAGTAACAAGAGCAAGGAAAAAGGAATCTTGGAAATCATCCACTTCGATGTATTCGGTCCAATGTCATCCAGTTCTCTAAGTGGGTATTTATATTATGTTTCTTTCATTGATGATTTTTATAGAATGACATGGATATACTTCATGAAGAATGAGGGTGAAATATTCAACAAGTTCAAAAAATTCAAATCCTTGATCGAGAACCATACAGAGAAGAAGATCAAGATCTTTTGATCAGATAATGATGGAAGAATTCACATCAAATGAATTCAAAGAATTATGTAGAGATTCAGGGATTAAGAGGGATTTGACCACTCCATATAATCCACAACAGAATGGGGTTGCAGAAAGGAAGAACAAAACAATCATGGAAGCAACAAGGGAAATGCTTCATGATCAAGACCTTCCTATGCGTCTATGGGCAGAAGCTGCCAAGACAACTGTGTATGTACAGAACTGTACTCCACATAGAGTACTTGAGAGCAAGACACCTAAAGAAGTATTTTCTGACAAGAAACTAGAATTCAGTCATCTTAGAATATTTGGTTATCCAGTGTACATACACATTCCAAAAGAAAAGAGGACAAAATTAGATCCTTCAGGAAAGAAGGGTATATTTGTGGGATACTCTGAAAACATGAAGGCTTACAGAATATACTTCCCATGATTCAAGAAGATTGAGATCAGCATAAATGTAACATTTGGTGAAGACTCAGCTTACATCAAATCCATAAAAAGACTTGTTGAAGACTCTGAAGAATCGAAAGTACCTAGAATCCCTAATACAACAATGAATGAAGCGACTCCAGAATAATATTGAGAAATGGAAGAACCTTAAGAACCAGTAGAGGCACCTCAAGAAATATATATGGCACCAGAAGAAATGCACAGAGAAAGAAAGAGAACTAGGTCCTACTCTGGATATGTAGCCCTGTTATGTGACATTATTGACAAAGAACCTTCCAACTATGAAGAAGCGATAGAGAAGAAAGAATGGAAGGATGCTATGATCAAGGAGTACCTTCCAATCATGAAGAATGATGTTTGGGATGTTGTTCCAAGACTAGAGGTAAAGTTTGTTGTGACATATAAGTGGATCTACAAGATCAAGCATGCTACAGATGGTAGCATAGAAAAATATAAAGCAATATTTGTGGCTCATGGCTTCTCCTAGAAAAAAGGAATAGATTATGAAGAGACCTTTGCACCTGGAGCCAGATACACTTCCATCAGCTCAATACTTTCTCTGGCTGTAGTTGTGAAATGGAAATTACACCAGCTGGATGTCAAGACTTTTTTCTTGAATGGTGTAGTAGTAGAACAAGTGTAATTGGAGCAGTCACTTGGTTTTGAGACACATGACAGGGAGACTCATGTGTGCAAATTGAAGAAATCCCTATATGGTTTGAAACAGGCACCCAGGACATGGTAGGACAGAATTGGAAGCTTCCTGACTAGTTTGGGATTTACAAGGAGTAAAGAAAATCCCAACATTTACTACAAGGTTGAAGAAGGGAACCCAATGATGCTCCTACTGTATGTAGATGACTTGTTCTTAACAAGTGTAGATGGATTGATTACTGACATGAAGAGGAAGCTTGCTGCTAAGTTCGAGATGAAGGACTTGGGTGTGATGCATTACTTTCTAGGCATGGAGGTGTGGCAGAATGGAGATGGAATATCCCTAGGATAAGGGAAGTATGCAGTAGATATCCTAAAGAGGTTTGAGATGATGGAATGCAAGGACATGACCACACCTATGGCATCAAACCTGAAGCTATTGAGTGATGCTTCATCCGAGTAAGTTGATGCTACGATGTATCGTCAGATGATTATGTCCTTGATGTACCTGATGAAGACAACACCAAATATTTACTTTGTTGTGAACACATTGAGCCAGTTCTTGAAAGATCTCAGACATGTTCACCTGATTGCTGCAAGGCATATTTTATGGTACCTAAAGGGTATAGTTGATTATGGGCTCAAGTTTGAGGAAAATCAGAAGATTAACCTGGAGGGTTATGTAGATTTGGATTGGGTAGGAAGTGCCATTTATAGGAAGAGCACCTCAGGTTGCTGCTTCAGTATGGGATTAGGTGTGATCTCTTGGTTTAGCAGGAAGAAAACTTGTGTGGCACTGAGTATAGCCAAAGCAGAGTATGTTGTAGCTTGTACGGCTAGTTGTGAGGAAGTATGGATAAGAAATATACTGTATAATTTGTTTGATCTCCAGTTATATGCTACTTGTATATATTGTGACAACCATAGTTGTGTGAACTTGTCGGAGAACCCGGTGTTCCATGACAAGTTGAAGAATACTACTATATCAGGGATATGGTGCTGAGAGGAGCAGTGAATCTCCAATATGTTTCCACGGATGAACATATAGTTGATGTGTTGACCAAGCCATTAGCTAGAGTGAAGTTTGAGTACTTCAGGGAGAATCTTGGTGTTCTCCATATCGAGGTTCCTTCCAAGGGAAGTGATGAGTCCGTGAGCCCTTCTGAAATGGTGAGAGGATTGGTTCCATCCATGGTTAGATGTAAGTGATGTGCCATTCTGACATGGTGAGAGGATCGGTTCCTTCCATGGTTAGATGTAAGAGCTGTGTCTTTCTGACATGATGAAAGGATTGGTTCCTTCCATGGTCAGATATATGTGATGATACCACATCTAGTATGAAAAATTACTGGCTCTGTGATGACACATCCAGTATGAAAAAGGACTGGCTCTATGATGATACATCCAACATGAAAAAGGGTTGGCTCTGTAGATGCCACATCTAGTATGAAAAAGGACTAGCTCTGTGATGACACATCCAGCATGAAAAACGACCAGCTCTGTGTATATTCCACATCCAGTATCAAAAAGGACTGGCTCTGTGATGACACATCCAATATGAAAAAGGACTGAATCTATTTTGGTCCCACATCCAACATGAAAAAGGGTTGTCTCTATGATGATACATCTAACATGAAAAAGGGTTGGATCTGTAGAGGACTACATCCAGTATGAAAAAGGACTAGCTCTGTAGATGTGCATCCAGCATGAAAAAGAGCTGGCTCTATCGATGAAGACCTACATGGAGGCTAGGCCTACACCTAGTATGAAAAAGGGTTAGCTCTGTAGAACTTCCTATGATAAGTAGAATTGAGAGATAGCACCATTTGTTTGAGATAGAGGAAGCAGTAATGATGACGATGATCCAGACTTGATGATGATCCAACCTTGATGATCCATACTTGAAAGTGACTTGAAGATGATGATGACTTGATGATGATCCAGACTTGATCCAGTGAAGAAGACTTGTGTTGATGAAGTGTGTCGAGAGAATACCTTCCTAGTTAAGAGAGAGTGTTGATGTATTTATAACTTTGGAATGTATTCATTTGAATATCTTATGTATTGTACTCTGATTATCTTATCTGAAGTATCAACAATGTTATCAAGTCATGTCATACCCCGATGTTCCTTTCGAGAGATTCAATAATGTAAAAAATTCATGTAAAGTCATAGAGGGTAAGCCTCCTTATTGTTCAAGGGTTAAAGTCCCCACAGTTGTGGGGCACTAGGGTTATTAGAATCTCCTAGAGAAGTCAGCCCTCGTGAGTTAATGTCAAGATGGAATTAGTAAAAATAGAGAGTGAGCCTCTCTATTTATCACATAGTCACTCACACTTAGTTGTAGCGCATGAGTGAGAGAGAATAAGTTGGGATCAGAGCGAGAGAGAGACTACTGCTGTCAGAAGATCATCTGTGTATCTTTGGGTTTTACTTTTGGTATTGATTCTATCTCTGAGGAAGTTGCGGGGTTTTCTCCTTTATGATTTCCTCGAGGAAAATCTTTGTGTCCATTGTCTCTTGTGATTGATTGATGTGCTTGTTATTCTCCCAGTTAACATCTTAAGTTTATATTGTTCAAATAATAAAAATATAACATTGCACGCTCATGGGTGGCAATAAAACAATATACAATTCCCACTATTTTGTTTTCTTTTTTTTAAAACACAAGGACGTGTGCACGTCCCTATTTGCGATTGTGCCCAACACGTGCACACATCCACATGCACGTGTGCACATAGGCACACGAGCACATCCACATGCGCATGCACGCTCCTATTGCCCACGTTGACAATCCGGTGTGGAGGTTCGCCACTTCCGAAGCAGGAGTGCATGTGCGCATCTACTAGGTGTGTGCGCATTGTCAATTTGACCCACTTGCGTGCTCCCATTGCATTATATTTGGGTAGCAAGTTCTTGTGCACTCCCATAAGTGTAACCAAAGATATGATACCATTGAAGAATTATCCTATATCTTTGACAAATATTTGGATGGTGATTACTAGACACATTTAGAAAATCCCATTTTTGATATATCCAAAGAATGAAGTGTTCATTTTGAGACCTTTGGACACCTTAATATGGAGGAGGCACATTCAAACTATTCATATGATCATTCTCAAGCACACACAAGTATTAGTGATAGAGACTTGGGCTAGTGGTTTAGTGAGAAGATAGATTTGATGAAATTCATGGAAGGTCAGTTTTAGACTTCATCTTCACATGTAGAAGTTTCTCATGATTCGGAGTAGCCTCGGGCTTATGCTATTACATATATTTTTCATCCAAGGATCCTTATCTATTTTTTTGAGTGTGATCAACTTTTTGTGTTGCCTCATACTACAGATATGACTGTAATTCTTGTCTAAATTTGAATAGAAGAAGATTGTGGGGATACTTGTCATTCTAGGAAAATGGATTCATGATATTATACATGCTTATGACATCTTGTGCACCCCTTCAATCCTGAATATGCCAATAGGGTTGCAGATGGTAATTAATGTATATTTGTTTTGGATAGTAACCAAACACAAGGGAAAAAAATTTAACATTGATAAAATGATAAGGTCGCTACATTGGATTTTTTATTTCACCTAAATTATGCTTCATTTCATGCTTAGAGTAGGATAAATAAGCTCCCTAAAATGAGAATTTACTTTCTGCATTTACTTAAAAGATTTCTTTTGAGTTATTTCATTTCATTACTTAGGAACGATGGTTTCATTTGTAATCGTTTTTTAATAATGCACTTGATATTTCATTTAGGTGAATTTTATATGACCATGTGCTTCTTAAGGTTTTCCTCTCAAGGTTGAAACGTTTTTATGGGTTACACATTGGAGATTTTAGATTCTCGTCCACTTTCCATAGATCAAGTGTGCATCCCTTATTAGGAGGTAGTTATTACCTCCTAGTATGCACAAGGTGCTCACTTGAAAAAATACATCATCAACCAATTAAGGACCTTCCAGTCCCCCAATTGATTAAGCATTCTCTAACTCAGTTGTTGTACTTCGCACCTCCTTTATCATGGTCAAAGTGAGTTGTTTGTAAACGTTGACATCCTTTACATGTGTAAAAAGGCTAGCTGGAATGAGTCACTCATGTTATGATACCTTTGGAGTGTATTTTTTTCCTACTGGTCAGAGTTCAAGATGGTTTTTTCACTCACGCCTCCAAATCCAAAGGGTGTTATAACATAGATGCCTCAAGTTGGTGTCTAATTCCTTAGGGTCCAATGTAAATGTTAGTTAGTCTACCATGGTCCTAGAATCACGCATGGCATATTTGTACCTTGGAGAAGAAAATTTGGAAAAACATTATGTAAAAATTTCCTGAGTGGATCAAACATCAGAAAGAGAATATTCCAAGCACATTCCCCCTCAATCCTGAGCAAGAATGGATGTCCCTTCATCCAAGGGAGAAAATTGGCACCCTTTCCTACCTCATGAGTCATATCCAAGTCAAAATTTGTCTCCCTTTGTTAAAATTGGAATATCAAGATCAAATCCCTAAATTTGTGCATGAATTGGAGTCTTCTCCTACAATTTATGGTTCTCTTGATTTTCTCATGTCAATTTCCTACAAAGAAGGGTGCCCTCCCTTGATGGTGGAGTTAAATCAAGTGATCAAATATCTCCAATATTGTTTGAGATATCTTCTTGAGAGGTGGAAGATATGAGGCTTAGTTAGGCCCAGACAAACTTCCAAAATTTCTCTAGTTGTCACAGAGGTGGTGCATTAGTGCATTGGAGGGCTAGTTAACTATGGTAACTCATATTTTTTCTTAAGTTGTCCAAGAGGTGGTGCGTTAGTACATTGGAGGGATAGTTAACTATGGAAACTCTAAAATTTTCTCAAGTCGTGATGGAGTGGTGGCGCATTTATCCTCGTGTGAATGCATGCATGCGGATTTGAATGGATCTTCTTGATATCATCCCAAAGGTGGCACATTTAATGCCTAGTTAAGCCTAGTCCACTCTTAATTTTTCCCTAGTTCTCATGGATATGTGGAACATTGAAGGATTGGAGACCTACTTAGGTTTTTGGAGTGGTTCATATGTGTTATTCTCTCATGAAGTGTGCATGATTCACTCAAGGAGGGTGCATTTTTTTCCTCTCTTACTATTTAAAGGGGACTCTCCTCTTTATTTAGGAGTTGTTTGTGCCTTGAGCAAGTTTTGTTGTTGTAATATCATTGCTGGAATAATAAAAAAACTTTGGAGTGAATATCAGTGCTATGTGTAAATGTGTGGATGGTAATTGTTGGATCTTTATATATGAGATGAATGTTTTCTAGGTGTTTGAATTAAGTCTTGTTCATTTGGCCTTTGAAAGGGTGATACCACCCACTAAAACGCAAAGTTACTATACAATTTTTTGAGAATTAGTCACACTGAAAAATTCATGATCATCACAATGAAAAAAAAAATAATATAAAAACTCGCAGGGATGTTCCTTGCACATTCCTCTTCAAAAGGGTAATTTTTGTTTGTACGATAAAAGTTGTATTTGAAAGGAGGACACAAACCTGTGTCAATAAGGCACTGTTTTTTAAACATATGTTATTTTGAAAAATAATAAAAAATAGTACGGTTTAGGTCTAAAAATTCTCAACATATAGTCCTTTGCAAAGTACAATCTATGTAGATTATGAACGTACATTTGGTTTCTGTAAAATGAACAACCATCTCTAAAAAAAATGAAGGACACATAGGTTGCTCATTATCCAAACATAAAAATTTAAAGTAAATTCATTGGTGCCCGTCAAATTTGTCCCACTATATGTGCATACAAAAATTCAAAAAAATATGAGTACGAAGCTAATAGAATTCTCTAAACCTCTTGTGTTTACGTCAAGGTGAAATTCCTAAGAGGCGCATAAGTTTAAAAGGGTTTAACTTGAAAACATAAATTTTACAGTTTTTTGTCCAAAAAAGAGGCAAAAAGTGTATACTACTTATTTAATTTCTAATATTATATTTTTTTTTCTTGCATTAAAGATTAAAATTTGCATGCTCTTTTAGTTGAACTAACATGCTATTTGGATCTCTTTTATAGGGATCATCATTTTTTAATAGAACAAGGGATTAAAAAAACTTGTTTTTCAAGTATTTTAGCTTTTGCGTGTACCTCATCTTTTAAGAAGAAATTAGGTCATCCTTGAGAAACCTTCTACAAAATAATAAGCTTTAAGGAACATAGCCCCTTAGCATAATACCAAAGGGCCCCATAGCAAGTATTTTCCTCTTCTCAAACTCACTTTATCTCTTCCTTTTATATCAAATTCTCTCTTGTTACTTGTTGCACTTAATCTCTTCCTTTTATATCAAAATCTCTCTTGTTACTTGTTGCATGCTAGACTTGGATCTATAAATTTCATTTAAATCGCAAGAATATCTATTTCATGCATGCTTAGTTTAGATACACATTATACTTTCAATGTTAAATTGTTCAAGTAGATTTAATTGGAAAATTGTTTTTAGTATGATTTTGTTTATTGTTCTCCGAAAATTAAGTGTCCAATGTTAAGTGTTTGGAAAACAATGAAAGAAATTCCTAAAATAAATTAGTTTATTTCAATTTTTAGTGAAGTCTTTACTAACCATTTACTTGCTTTTTCTCTTATAATATTTTCTGCTAGCTTGACATTTGATTTTCAGGGTTTCTAATGCTCATTTGATTTTTAGTGTTTCTTAGTATTCTCATTTAGAATTCATACAACATCAGTTGGTAATCATGGTTTCTTCTTTTTTTTCTAGGCTATTAACTCAATATTCTATGGGTTGCTTGAAGAGTGCTTCATATGCACAAGCATGCAAGAATCCTTGGCATCATTTCCCGAGGTATCATATCACTACACCATTTAGATTCTAATTGCCACAAAATATATTGATTATCCTGCTAACATCATTATTTTTTTGGTCACATATCAAAGTATTTTCAAACATGAATACATTGCAAGAAATGAAAAACTCATTTTCAATTTATTTTAATAATATTTTTGGGCTTTGCAAGTATTGAAAACGGTGGCAAAAAAAATCCTTGAGAAACCTATGGAGCATAGCTCAAATCATCAGTGCATTCCAAAGTGAAGAGAGTCGGAGGATGGGGAAACAGGTCCAAGGTAGGCCTACTTCTACCATGTAGTTAGCTTTGAATAATTCTCAAGTCTTGGATCCACGAACAATTGGAGAAGCAATATAAGACTAGATACTATATGTTTCTATAAATTGTTCATCTAGGTATGGGATATTATGTTTGGTTTGTTGTAGCATTCAATATTTAAAAAGGACCATAAAACAAAACTAGATCTAATAGCATAATGGGGATTAGGTACTATTAGATCAGTTTTAAGAGCATCAACACATACATTAAAATTGAGGCATAAAAAATTGAGTTGGTTTTTATTTTGCTAGGAATTGAGCATTGGAAGATGTAGGAAAATGAGTCAAGCAAGAAGTCTACCATGCAACGAGGAGTTAATTATAATATGGAAGGTACATAGGTGGTTTGATTTGAGTGAATGTTAGTATGATGCCACCTGTTCTACATCTTTTTAGGAATGATAGGCTCTCTATTCCATCAGTTAGTGTGACGTGTTTCCTTTCCATAAGTCTCATTTCTTGCAGGGAGTCCCCTCCATGTGGGGAGCGAATGCTTTCATTTAGATATGTACTTGGTTAAAAAAATTTAATATATATTTTTCATTAAAATATATATATAATTTTTAATTTTTTTTTCAATATTTATTAAAATTAAATTCAAACTATATTAAATATTCCTATTCATTTTTTTAATTTTTATATTCATTTTTTTAATTAAAAATTAATAGTATTTTTAAAATATTTATTTATTTAAAATTAATAAATAAATAAAATTTGAAAAATGTAATATTTATATTATATTGATGATGATAATTAAGGTTTACTAAGACTAACTTTGGTATTTAGTTTACTTTAAAAATACCTCAGACTAGCTTTTTTTCTATTATAGTATAATAGCAAAAAGTAAATTTATATAAATACTTAACTTTAACAAGTAATGTGTTTTTCCTTTTGTATACCTAACTATTTTTAGGTAGTTAGAAGAAATTGTTAATATATTTAAAACCTAATGTTATGTTTTTTTTAGTGTAATGTTATGTTTTTTTAGTGTTTTAATTTACTACTTGGTTTTAAAAAAATAGCTTTGAATATGAATTTTTATTTAAAGATAGTTGCTTTATTATGAATTTTTAATAGTAAGATTTATTAAAAAATATTTGGTGTAATAATGACTAATGGATTTTATATTTTTATAAAATTTAATTATAATAGATTTTATAAAGGAGTTGGTAGATAGGAATCGAATTTGTGATATTAAGAAATGGTGATTTATATGTAAATATTTTTGATATTTTTGAAAAATGGAAAATAGAAAATATTCAAATTTCATTTTTATGTTTTTGTGATTTATATATATAAGAGTAAAGGTTCAATTTATAGTACTAATAAACAATGATATATATATATATATATATATATATATATATATATATATATAGCCAAGTCCATTCCCACTTTCCCATAAGGTGGAAATAATTGTAGTTCTTGATTATTTTATTTTACCAACTTTAAATTAAATATAGAGGTTAAACATATCCATCTTTTCTATAAGGTGGAAATAATTGTAGTTCAATTATTTTATTTTACTAACTTTAGTTTAAATATAGAGGTTAAACAAATGCACCAAGGGATGGAGGTTGAACTTGTGGCACTACCAACATATATTCATCTTAACTTGGATCTACTAAGTTCTCATAAGGATTAAACCCAACCATGTTCAACCATATTCAAAAAAAGTTTTGGTGCTTATCCTATTCTTACTTAAAGATAGAGGTTCTTATCTTAATCAAATACAACTATGCTCAAACTTCTTTATGCTTAAAAGATTAGCATCAAGACGAATATATGTTTATTTATTGATGATTAGTTTTACATTCATTTTTATTAATCCATTTTTTACGTTATTTTTCTATTACAATGCTCAAATGTTTTTTTCCAATTTTCAAATTACGGGCCTTAATTTTTCTTGCATTTTATTTATTAGTATTACATTACAATACATATTTCATGTACATTGGGTTGGAGTGGAAACTGGTGTTAGGGTGCATGTAGTATAAACATCTATGAATAAGTTGATCCAAACAGCAAGGCCTCATGTATTGTTTCTCTTTCTTAATGAGCATATAAGGGCTTGAAAAGTGTGTCTAATCTTTAGCACATGAAAAATTGTATTATTTCTCTTTCTTAATGTGCATATAAGGGCTTGAAAATTGTGTCTAACTTTAGGACATGAAAAATTGAATAATAGTATAAACATTTATGAACAATTCGATCCAAACAACAAGCCTCGTGTATTGTTTCTCTTTTTAATGACATCATTATATAAGGGATTGAAAATTGTAAATTGCATCTAATATTTAGGATATGAAAAATTAAATAAAATATACATGATGGTACTTACAATATTGGTGTACATTTTGTTGTACATATCTTTTAAATTTTAGTTTGTTCAATTCAATTAGGGCTTAGCTTTATAATACTATGGTTGAAGAAACTCCACATTGAATACAATATGTAACCGAAGGTAGAGAAGTAACATGTAAGGTATGGTAAATCATATTGGTTCTCTAAAAAAATACAAAAAAATCTCATATGAAACTACATTTTATATTTTATGATAATGCAAAAATGTTAAAAAAAAAAATTTCTAAGATACACAAAATCTAATATTAGGTGTTGATGTGGGTAAATAAAGGAGAGTGTCAAGTAACTTATTTGCAACATCGGTTATGTTAACACCATAAATCCGTTCACCTAGCTCACTACCTTAGTCACCATACCTCTACACTTATTTTCCTAAGTTTTGGCCTCCACCAACCGAAAAAACCTATCTTTTTAAAATATTTGATAAAAATACTTATTTTCCACATAAAATAAGGAAATATTCCCCAAAATACAAAAACTAAAAAGAAAAAAGGGGAAAGCATTAAAAAAGACAGATGGAAAATATCAATACCATGGAACAATACTATCGGTCATCCAAAACCATGGGCAAAGTTATATCGGTCAAAATTCTTATAAATAGAAGTGTGTAAGCTCTCATTGGATATGTCTCCCTTGTTGCATTGTTACGTCGTCTAAGTTTCCTCCTTGAAGCATGTATCCCTATATTACCCTTTTCTCACTTCATTATGATTGAGCTTTGGTACCTTTGTGACCTTGTGCGGGATACACCAAACTATTCGGACATTGGAGAACAACACTCACCATCAGTTGCAAGGGCCCATTTATTTGAGGTATTCTCCACCCATGTAATGTCTATAGTTGTTTAGTAAAAAGGTTTTCATTTCATGTATTTTCACTTTTGTGTGTAAAGAGAGAAATTTTTTATTGTTACTATTACTATTTACTGTTACCAACATTTAATTACATTTATGACATGCATCCAATAACATTTAGGTCTTTGGCGACCATACTGGTTCGATCCTCATGGATACCTCGAAGTGTTAAGAGTTTCTTTAGTCATGTTTTCTTGCATTAGTTTTTATTGTTTTGATATTTTGTTTATATTGTTCTTTAGCTCTACTAGCCTCCTAACATACTTTTGGATGGCCAAACCGACCTCCCCCAACCTTCAGACCACTGAATCTATAGCCAACCTTGAACTAAAACATAAATATTTTTATTTATTTGAGAAAACATTATGTTAAAAGTTAGTTTAAAGTTTGTATGACCAAGGATGGCCAAGGATGAGTGTAATTGAATAATTATTTATTTAAATAATTAAAAAGGAGAGACACCTATCCAAAGAAGACCGTTGAAGAGTGTTCACTAACCCACCATGACGAATGAGCATCTATAGAAGGTCAAATGACAAGTAGCAACACTAGCATTTCACTTTCTAGCTGTTGCAAGAGGCATAATCCCTAAAAATGTGGTCATGTTCCCTAAGAAGAGGAACTGAGCAGGTGGCTCATTTAATTACAAAACCAACCCAAAGACATAGGAAATCTTATAAATACCATTGAATTGAGCACGATGCTCATTACATTCTATTCCAAGTGATTAGAACCTTGTGATTTGCTGCAAACTAAAAAGTCAGGCACACAAGAGGAATTCGATGAGGGGATAGCTAAAGTGAAATTGCTGAGAGCTAAGTCTGCTAGTGAGTTGTTAAGTTGCAGATATTTTTGTGTGGGTTATTATACAACATCTTCGTCCTAGTGGTTCATTGAACAGCCTTGGGGATCCTAAAGCAAGTGATCTTGGCTACTTTCAAGAGACCGTTGGGAGGAATGGTCTTCTTTGGGTGTTTGTCCCCCTTCCACAGATATTTAGGTTCTAAAGTGTTTTGTTTAATATATGTATTTTTATTCTATATATGTATCTGAAATTTTTATGAATATTGATGGATTCTCTAAAATTGTTAATTATTTCTGAATTAGAATAGGTTAGAAAGATCTTATTTTCTGTATAATGTTTTGTAAAATAGGCTATAGTTATTTTCTTACGAGGTTAAATGGAAGACTGTAGATTATCCTATTTTTTTCTATAAATGAAAATCTATATAAGCATACCTATAATATTATAAATAGTTTTCTAAGTTTAATTGAAAGAATACTGATTTATTTAAGTTTTCATTTTATTATATTCAAGTGTATTAGTGTTAAGTAAATAATGAACCAGATTCTATTTAGTTTTTAATTAGGAACATAGTTATAAGTACAATTTCTCATAATATTATCTATTATGGCTTAAGGCCTACTTTCATTCCTTTTAGAAATCAAATAGTTTATATTCTTAAGAAACTAAACCTAAATGAGCTAGGGTTTTTATAAATCATTTAAAATTACAGTAAAACTAAACCTTTGCAAATTCCACTTTGAATAACCTATATAAACAAGTATAGCTTAGTTAGAGCACTGGTTCGAATCCCACAGAGGTCATTTAGTTATAACAAGAGATCAAATTTATTACCCTAATTAAAATATTACTTAAATTACTAACTAAACATTAATTAAGAGTTATAGTTGTGAAAACTGTAAAGGCCTTTAACCAGATTATAATACCTTCACGAAATCCTCATTACAGTACAAATATTAATATTATATAATTTAATAAAACAAACAGGTTTATTCTAGTGGATAGGCTTACTCTAGGTTAATCGGTTCGGAGGTGAGAGTCCCTCTTAGGTCAAGACAACATTTATAATATTACAAAATACAGGGTAAATATTTTTAAACTTAAAAAATCTATACCTGTATGGATAAGACCTTAATTAAATATGTTCTGTAAAATTTTCGACATAGTTAGGGTTAGCCACGTCTACAATTAAAACAATAACTATTATACATAACTCCTTTCAATAATTGTCATTTTTCCCATATTTAAACATTAGCATAATGCTATAGTTTTAGACATATTTTCTTTTAGTGTTAAGTTGTAGGTTCAAAACCGTAAGGGTATTTCTCCATATAACTGTTTCCAACAAGACTAAACTGAAAGTAAACCAACAAACTTATCAAAGTTACAGTCTACACATTCTAGAAGATAGATAGGAGCCTTACAACTCAAATTAAAAGAAAACATCTTTATAGCAATCGACAAGACTTCCCCAACTCAAAATTTTAATAGATGTAAATTTAATGATATAAGAAACACAGGGTTTAACATTTGATTAATTCAACTCCATTTCCAAGAGGTCAAAGGGTCGAGACCTGTTATTTTTCCTCACAACTAGTTAAAAACCAAAAGTATCGATAGTCATTTTTTACATTCAACACAAAATAGACTTACGACTTCATCAATTATCGAACTAATGAAATTGCTAGTTCATATTTAAACACGGTTAGAATTTACTTAACAATTTCGATATTGTAGTGGCCTCATGACCTATAAAATACAGTAAAATTATCACGAGAATTTTATAACCGAAAATCAAACATTTACAAGTTCAGAGTGTAAGTCAAATGCTTGCACTTAACACTCAAACATTTTCAAGAGAATAAATCTGTCTTAAATCCATATAATAATTAAATAAACACATTACATTAGAGTCCCTTCAACTCCACGGTCGGAAGGAGACCTTCTACAAAAACTATCTGCAAATGCCTCCAGGGAAAAACTGCAAAGAGGGTTTACAAATTCAACGAAAGAACATGCAGGAATGGGTTCCAATCCAAAAAAATGTTGGCCACAAAGCCACATATCTACAGAGCCACGAAGCCACATAACCTCAAGCCTTAGTGTCACAATGAGTAAGGAGTGCAGGTACATGTATTACCGAAACAATAGCTCTTTCTTAGTGGAGACCGACCCATACCCATTTCAGCAACCCCGGTCAAAAACTCCTGCAAACAACATTACAGAGGTCAAATATATA
>LPNX010243764.1:84089-134089 GCA_001517045.1 Pseudotsuga menziesii
AACACAAAAAAATAGGTAATGCAGATCAAAAAAGAAACCTGAGACCACGACTAGTGCACACATAAATATTGGGTGTATCGTGATCATGAAGGCAAACACCAACAACCCAAAATCAAATGCTGAGATCCGAAAGGCCAATAGCCTCGGCTCTTCCACAACACAGAAGAAAAAAAATATAGCACAAAGGAAAGTACCGAGACGAGTTAAACACTTAGGGTTTTCGAAATGACATAGGTTCTTTCCAACTGGAGATAGTAAATCCATCACATGTCTCGGTTCAATGCCGCATTAAATTCTAATGTTAAACCTAAACTCTATAGTTTCGAATACCATCTAAGATGGCCCTTATTGCCATCACATTATTTTCTTATGCTTGCTTTTATCTTAAGGTAAAAGAGAACCTTGTTTAGTTAAGCACTTAGATATTGCTTAGGAATAGTTTGATCTTCCTTATCTTAGGGCCCTTGTCTTAAGCTAGGCTTGGGTGTGTTACCAACACAAGGTAAGCCCTCCACTGCTAAACACCTTCAAGAAGAATACATTTGGTTTTGTGTTAGTCGAAAGAGATAAGTAATACCTGTAACCGATCCTCCTAGCATTATAAAAGGGTTAACAAATATTCTAAAAACATAGCTAGCAACAACACTAACTATGGATGACTCTTTTTAAACATGATGTTCCTTTCATGAATTTACAACTAGTAAAGTAGTTCATCATAACGGTAAGTCACCCTTTGAGGTTTGTCGTAATTAATTCATTATGTTCAATGGATAAAACACTAAGCGCAAGTTAAAGATCAGTATGGATTGTTTACATTGTGTATTTGTAGCTAGACCTTCAATTAAACAATTTATTTATTTATTGATGAAATTTAGAGATGTTACATGTGGTATCAGAGCGAGTTTCCAAACACTAGGCCCAAAGATTGGCCCACTCACATACAAATAGGAAACAAAAATATTTATCATGTTTAAAAACTATTTCTGTACAGAAATATAAAATTGTATTTTGTAAGAAATGGAAGGAGTATGCGCATTTGTAGAATATGGTTCCCATCATAATAATCCAGACAAGGTATATGTGGAATTAAATAATCAACCCTCGGGACTACTTCAAACAGTAAAATATTTAAGAGCTGAGTTACAAACTGTAAAGAAAGATAATGAAATAATTTTAAGAGCTCAGGGGGAACTAAATCATATATTACTAGACAAAAGACACAACAGAGGAAAAGATAAAATAAAGGAGCATGAAACTGAATCTGGAATAGTATCATACAAACGTAAGGGTAAGAAATTAAAATTTTATGATAGTGAAAGTAAGGTCACATAAAGAAAAGTATAAATACTCTAGTGAAAGTAGTGATAGAGACAGTGGTCCTAGAAAGAGGAACTATAAACCTTATGAAGAAATCTAAGGAGAATTTAAAAGGATAAATCCTCCTAAGTTTAATGGATAAGTGGAAAGGGTGAAGAATCTGAGGCTTTTCTATCGAGTATGAAAAAGTACTTTCATAGCTATAACTACTCAGATAGACTGAAAGTCTGTATGACTCTCTACAACCTAACCATAAAGGATAACATTTGGTGGCAGGACATAAAAAGAGTTGAAAACCTTAAAGAAGAATATGTAACCTAGAGAATCTTTAAGAAATAATTCAAAAGGAAATTCTTATCTGAACAATATTATGAAGAAAAAGCTAAAGAGTTTTATGAACTTAGACTAGTCACTAGGCTCAATGTCAATGAAATAATTAAGTAGTATATTTAAGTTTATTAAGATATGTACCCTATATAATTGACGAAAAACCTAAGATACAGAGGTTTCTGAGTTGTTTTCCTACTAGTTTCAAGGACATAATTGAATTTGATAATCCAAAGACCATTGAAAAGACAATGAGAAAAGCTAACTTTTGTTACAAACAAAGTAAAAATAAGAAAGAAATAATACCTAACCGGAAAAATAAGAGAACAAGTAACTTTGATCAGAGAAGAAAAGGTTTTAAGCCCAATAGAAGCTTCAGAAATAATTGTCAGAATTTTTCTAAGAATAATTATCAAGGAACATATTTTAAAGGTAAAACACAACAAAACATTGCAACACCAAAAGGTAGAGACATACCTAATAATTATGTTAAAAATAATGAACATGAAGAACTTGTAAAGTGTTGGGAATGTCAGGGACCTCACTACGCAAAGGACTGTTCGAACAAAAGGAGAAACTACAACAATGTGCATACCATTCAGGAGGAAGAAATGGTTGGTGACGTAGAAAATTAAATGCCCAGAATTAATGCATCCTGGGAGAATCGACAAGAAAATCATAAAACCTCCATGGTAGAAATACAAGGTATGATACAAAACAAGCCTATTTCTATTCTGATTGACCCAGGTGCTAGTTTAAGCTGTGTCCCCTAGTATAGCAGAAAATTGTAATTTACATTTGAAAAAGTTTGAAAAGTATTGGTTGGTTCATTGAGCGACAAGAACCAAAAGAAAAGTAGTTAATTATGTTGAAAACTGTGAAATGTTTATGAGTCAATTCAAAACTCAAGTAAATTTAAATGTATTACCGTTAGGGTCTTATGATGTTTTAATAGGTATGGACTGGATAGAAATACATAAAGTAGTTTTTAATTGTTTTGAGAATACTTTTATTTGTTTAGATGATAAAGGAGAAAGAATTATAGTCAAAGGGATACCTAGAAAAGTTTATGTTAGACAAATTTTAGCATTAAAAATGAAAAAGGTTGTATGGAAGGGTTGTAAAGTTTTTGTTGTACATATAATAAATAATGAACACATGGTTAAAGAAGATAAGTTGAAATTCTATGATATTCCAATCTTACAAGAATTTTCAGATGTTTTCCTGGAAGAAATTCCATGATTACCTTTAAAGAGAGAACTAAATTTTACTATTGAATTATTACCAGGAGTTGTACCTCATTCAAAGGCTCCTTATCGGATGAACATATTAAAACTTAATAAATTAAAATTACAACTGCAAGAACTGATAGATAAGAATTATATATGACCAAGTGTATCCTCTTGGGGAGCACCTGTTTTATTTGTTAAAAAGAAAAACGGTACATTAAGTTTATGTATAGACTATTGTCCATTAAACAAAATGACAATTAAGAACAGATATCCATTTCCCCGCGTTGATGATATGTTTGATCAGATACGCAGAGCAACAATATTCTCAAAGATAGACTTGATATCTGGATATCATCAAGTCAGAACTAAAGACAAAGATATTTTTTAAAATTGCATTAAAAACCTGATACAGGAATTATGAATCTGTAGTTATTCCTTTTGGGCTAACAAATGCTCTAGCAACTTTTGTATGCTTAAGAAACAGTGTATTAAGTAAATACTTAGATAAATTCATAGTTGTCTTCATAGATGACATATTAATTTATTCGAAAACAAAAGAAGAACATGATGAGAAATATTTGGAGATTATAATACAGGTCCTGAGAGAACATAAACTGTATGCTAACTTAAGCAAATGAAAAAAGTTCTTTAAAGATAAAATACAATATCTAGGTCATGTGATATCCAAGGAAGGGATATCAATAGATCCTGATAAGATAAAAGCAATAATGGAATGGTATGTTCCTAAAGATGTATCGGATGTACGATCATTCATGGGAATTACGGGTTATTACAGGAAATTCATAGAAGGATTCTCGAAGATCGCGAATCCCATAACATCCTTACAGAAAAAAGGAAAAATATTTGTATGAGATCTAAAGTGTGAAGAAAGTTTTTATAAATTAAAGTAATTATTAACTACCACACCTATATTAAAAATAGAAGATCTAAAAAATGACTTTGTTGTGTGCACTGATGCATGCAATGAAGGTTTGGGTGGAGTACTAACACAAGAAGGTCACGTAACAGTTTACGAATCAAGAAATTTAAAAACACATGAAAATAATTCTGCTACTTACGATCTAGAGTTGGATGCCATAATTCATGCTCTGAAAATGTGGCTTCATCATCTAATTGGTAAAAGATTCAATATTAATGTCTGATAACATAAGCTTGAAATATTTGTTTGATCAACAAAATCGAAACGCAAGGTAAGCTAGATGGTTAGCTTTCTTTAGCGAATACGATTTCGATATCAAAAAAATCAAAGGAAAGGAAAACACAGTGGTTGATGCCTTAAGAAAAAATGCAAGAATGAATTTTATAGCTTCCATTAGCAATTACAAAACAAAATTAGATGATAAATTGGAAGAAGGGATAAAAATGGACAAGGAATACCAAAATTTAAGAGAAAAAGTAGCAGATAATGAATATGAAAATGTAAAAACAGATTTTAGTTTAAATGAAAAAGGATTAATGTTGTATAAAAACAAACTTTATGTACCTAACATACTAGAAATTAAATTGTTGATTTTAAAGGAAGTACATAAAAGTCCTTATTCCGGACATCTGGGGTATCAAAAGATGATAACAAAGCTAAGAAAAGATTATTTCTGGCCTAATATGAAGAATGAAGTTGCTAAATATATAGCTAGGTGTATATAATGTCAGCAAGTTAAAGCTAAGAATCAACACCTAGCAGGTATTTTACAAGAACTGTCAATTCCATATTGGAAACGGGAAATTATCATTCTCAATTTTATAACTAGATTACCTAAAAATCAGAAGGAAAATGATTCTATAATGGTAGTGGAAGAAAATATAAGAAAGGAAGCACATTTTATACCTGTTAAAACTACTTATAAGGATGCTAACATTGCTAAGATCTTTATGAAGGAAATTTTTCAGTTGCAGGGAATTTTGAAGGCAATAATTTCTGACAAAGATTCTAAGTTTGCTGGTAATTTATGGAAGTCATTATTTAATGGACTAGATACTAAATTAAATTTTAGTACTTCTTATCATCTGCAAACGAATGGACAAATAGAAAGAGTAAATCAAGTTTTAGAGGATATGCTAAGGATGTATGTTAGAGATCATCCAAAGAAATGGGAAGATTATTTGCACTTAGTTGAGTTGGCATATAATAATCACTATCAGGCTTCAACTAAACTCAGTCATTTTGAAATAATGTATGGTAGGAAATGTAATACTCCCATATCATGAGGTAATACGGTTGACAGATGATGCTAGGACCTTAATTGTTAAAAGAACTTGAACTAACAGTGAAACGGGTACAAAGCAATTTGTAAACTACACATGACAGACAAAAGAATCATGCAGACCTTAAAAGAACTCAAAACTAATTCCAAGTAGGTGACCATGTATTTGTCAAGGTAAAACCCATAAAGAGTTCCTTTAAGGTGGGGATTTGTGCTAAATTAGAGCCCAGGTATTGTGGACCATTTGAAATATTGGAAAGAGTTGGACCAGTGGCTTATAAGCTAGCTCTTCCACCTAATGTTAGAATACATAATGTATTTCATATTTCTGTATTGAAAAGGTATGTGAAACATGCTACTCATGTGATCGATTGGAATGTTATTTGGGTAGAACCCGAAGGATATTTTTAGGTGGAACCGAACTATATTCTCAATGGGATGGAAATTCTTCTCCGTAATCGCACCATTGGATAGGTAAAAGTGCAATGGAAGCACCTCAGTGTAGATAAAGCAACCTGGGAATTTAAGAGTCATATGCGGGAGACATATCCAATTCTATTCTAGGAAGACTCAGAAGAAACTTAAGCAACATCAAGGACGATGGTGAACTTAAGAGGGGATGTTTGTACCCCACCTAGAATTGAAAAATAAATATCTTTATTTATTTGAGAAAAAATTATGTTAAAATTTATTGTAAATTTTTTATGACCAAGGATGGTCAAGGATGACTGTAATTGAATATTTATTTATTTAAATAATTAAAAAGGAGAGACACTTATCCAAAGAAGACTGTTGAAGAGTGTTCCTTGGACCACTATGAGGAATGGACAGTTGTAGAAGGCTAAATGACAAGTGGAAGCACTAGCATTTCACTTTCTAGCTGTTGCAGGAAGCAAAATCCCTAAAATTGCGGTCATGTTCCTTGAGTTGAGGAACTGAGCAGGTGGATCATTTAATTACAAAACTGACCCAAAGACCTAGGAAATCTTATAAATACCATCGAATTGAGCAAGAGGCTCATTACATTCTATTCCAAGTGATTAGAGCCTTGTGATTTGCTGCAAACTGAAAAGTCAGGCACACAAGAGGAATTCGATGAGGGGATAACTAAAGTGAAATTTCTGAGAGTTAGTTTTTCTTTTAAGTTGCTAAGTTGCAGATATTTTTGTGTGGGTTGTGACACAACATTTTTTTCCTAATGGTTTATTGAAGAGGCTTGGGGGTCCTAAAGCAAGTGATCTTGGCTTCTTTTAGGAGATAGTTGGGAGGAACAGTCTTCTTTGGGTGTTTGTCCCCATTCTGCAGTTATTCAGGTTCTAAGATGTTTTGTTTAATATCTATAATTTTATTCTTTATTTGTATCTGAAAGTTTTATGAATATTGATGGATTCTCTAAAATTGTTAATTATTTCTGAATTATAATAGGTTAGAAAGATCTTATTTTCTATAAAATGTTTTGTAAAATAGGCTACAGATATTCTCTTACAAGGATAAATGGAAAAATGTAGATTCTCCTTTTCTATTCTATAAAGGAAAGCTTGTATAAGCATACCTATAATATTATAAACGGTTTTCTAAGTTTAATTGAAAGAATATTGATTTATTTAAATTCTTGTTTTATTATATTCAAGTGTATCATTGTTAACTAAATAATGAACTAGATTCTATTTAGTTTTTACTTAGGAATAGAGTTACCATTATTGTTCCTGCAAATATTATTTATTACGACTTAAGGCCTACTTTCATTCTTTTTAGAAACCAAATAGTTTATATTCTTAAGAAACTAAACCTAAACGAGTTGGGGTTTATTTTTATAAATCATTTAAAATTACAGTAAAACTAAACCTTTGCAAAGTCCACTTTGAATAACCTATAGAAACAAGTATAGAGTACTAAGAGTGCTGGTTCGAAGCCTGTAGAGGCCACTCAATCGTAACAAGAAATCAAATTTATTACCCTAATTAAAATATTATTTAAATTACAAACTAAACATTAATCCATAGTTATAGTTGTGAAAATGGTAAAGTCCTTTAACCATATTACAATACCTTCATGAAATCCTCATTACAATATTAATATTAGTATTATATAATTTAATAAAACAAACAGTTATATTTTAGCCGAGAGGCTTACCCTAGGTTACTCACTTCGTAGCGGAGAGGCTCTCTTAAGTCAAGACAACATTTATAATATTACAAACTACAAGGAAAATCTTTTTAAACTTAAAAAATCTATACCAGTATGGATAAGACCTTAATTAAATCTGTTCAGTAAACTTTTCGACAGATTTAGGGGTAGCCATGTCTACAATTAAAACAATAGCTATTATACATAACTTGTTTCAATAATTGTCATTTTTCCTAGATTTAAACATTAGTATAATATTGCTATGGTTTTAGACATATTTTCTTTAATTGTTAAGTCGCACGTTCAAAACCGTAAGGGTCTTTCTCCATATAAGGGTTTCCAACAAGACTAAACTCAAAGTAAACCAACAAACTTATCAAATGTATAGTCTACACATTCTAGAAGATACATAGAATCTTTATGGCTCAAATTAAAAGAATAGAATTTTATAGCAGTCAACAAGACTTCCCCAGCTCAAATATTTAACAGATCTAAATTTAACGATATAAGAAACATGGTGTTTAACATTTTATTAACTCATCTCCATTTCCAAGAGGTCAAAGGGTCGAGACCTATTATTTTTCCTCACAACTAGTTAAAAACAAAAAGCATCGATAATTATTTTTTACAATCAACACAAAAAAACCTTACATCATCATCAATTATCCAACTAATGAAATTGCTAGTTCGTATCTAAACACTATTATCATTTACTTAACGATTTAGAGATTACAATGGCCTCACAACCTATAAAATACAGTGAAATGCTCATGGGAATTTTATAGAAGAAAATCAAACATTTACAAGTTCAAAGTGTTAGTCAAATGACTGCACTTAATGCTCAAACATTTTAAAGAGAAAAACTCTGTCTTTAATCCATAGAAGAACTAAATAAAGACATCAAATTATAGTCCCTTTGAATCCACGATCAGAAGGATACATTCTACAAAAATCATCTATAAATGCCTCAAGGAAAAGAACGCAAAGAGGGTTTTCCATTTCAACAAAATAAAAAGCAAGAATGGGTTCCAATCCAGAAAAAATGTTGGCCACAGAGCCACGGAGCCATAAATCCTGAAGCCTTAGTGTCACAATGAACAAGGAGTGTGGGTACACATCTTACCGAAACAATGGATCTTTTTTCGTGGAGACTGAACCATACCCAATTCAGCAACCCCGGTTGAAACCTCCTACAAACAACATTACAGAGGTCAAATATATAGAGAGAGAAATATATTTGGAAGCAACGAAGAACTTTAAATGAACTAGAGGATACTTACCTTGCTGAATTTGAAGATGGCGACAAAGGCCTTACAAGCATTCCACAGTTTAACACAAAAAAATAGGCAGTGCAGATTGAAAAGATAACTCGAGACCATGACTGGTGCACTCATAAATATTGGGTATATTGTGATCCTGAAGTCCGATGCCAAGAACTTGAAAACTAACAGTGAGAGACAGAAGGAAAAGAGCCTCGGCTCTTCCATAGTATATAATCAAAAAAAATACAACACAAGGGCAAGTACCGAGATGATTTAAACCCTTAGGGTTTTCGAAATGACATGCATGCTTTTCAGCTGGAGATAGTAAAGCCATCATTTGGCTCAATTCAATTCCACATTAAATTCTAAAGTTCAACCTCAACTCTATAGTTTTGAATACCATTGAAGATCACCCTTATTTCCATCAAATTATTTTCTTATGCTTGTTTTTATCTTATGGTAAAAGAGAACCTTGTTTATTCAATAACTTAGATATTTATTATGAACAGTCAAAGCTTCCTTAGAATAGGGCCCTTGTTTTTAGCTAGGCTTGGTTGTGTTACCAACATAGGGTAAGCTCTCCAATTCTAAACACTTGCAAGAAGAATACATTTGATTTTGCATTAGTCGAAAGAGATAAGTAACACTTTTAACCCATCCTCCTAGCATTATAAAAGGGTTAACAAATATTCTAAAAATGTAACTAGAAAGCTTACTAACTATAGTTGGCACTTTTTAAACATGATGTTCCTTTCATGACTTGATGACAAGTAAAGTAGTTCATCATAAGGGTAAGTCACACTTTAAGGTTTGTCGTAATTAAGTCATTATGTTCAATGGATAAAACACTAAGCGCAAGTCAAAAATTAGTATGGATTGTTTACATTATGTATTTGCAGTTAGACCTTCAATTAAACAATTTTTTTTATGAAATTTAGAGATGTTACAAAATCAGCCCCCAGAGGAACTCTATTTTAATTTATCTTCCAATTTAACTTGGCGTGCACCTGTCTGCCTCATAAGAGCACTCCATATCACTCATTTTTCCAAATTAAAGTGCTCCAAAGAACTCCCATGGCCCCAATAAGAGTGATCTTCCTTGGGTTCACTTTTTATCCCGATTCTATTTCTAAGTAGTGTGCACCCCATAACACTTTTGTCCCTAATATATAAGCACTCTGAGACTGAGTTACAACCCTCTGAACCCTCTATTCATAACCTGGATTTGTTTTGACTGACTGATTGATTTATGACAATGTTATCTTCCAGCCTCATTTTTCAGCTTACTTGCATTGTTTGGCAGATTTTTTTCATCATTATCTTTTTTTATTTCACGAAGTAGATAATGAATAGTCCCTTGCTTTGTAGTTGTTGCATTGTGTGTTTAGGAAATAGTTACCCATTTCTTTCAATCATTTCATCTTTATATTTTAGCACTTACTTTCAATTTCAATCATTTATTTTCATCGTATACTAGGGCTTGTTCACACCACCTATGCACCCTCATACACCCTAAAATCAAGTGATCCTAAAAAAATTACTTAACTCAAAACACATTTAACTCCACTAGGGGACCAAAAACAATATTTTTTCTAGGTATGGCACTAGGGGTAGGCAGCTAAATAACCACCCTTTTTCGTTTACATATGATACATAGCTATTGACTATTAGGGAACCAAAATCCCCTAGTATTTGTTGGCACAGTCATATCCAATTTGTTGGGTAGGCCTCTCCCTTAAAAGGGTTCAAGTCACAATACTAGTTAGGGATGTCAGGGTGGAATACCACACTCCACTTTGTACTGAATTCTACCTACTCATTTTCCTCATTGCATTTTTAGGCTCCCTTTCCCAAGGTGAAATAGTCAAAGGAAGAAGTGGTAGATTCACCTACTCAGACGTATCATGAATGGTGTATCTTAGTGCCCATTCTTCTAGGTATGTTTTACTTAGGATCCCTCTTGGTAGGGGAATATCCCATATCCATTGTTGGTATTCCAGTTCATATTGTTCAACTTGGATTTCATCACCTTGTAGAGGATATAGTTTGTGAAGGATTCCAACTATTTAGCTAGGTGTTTGCATGCTCCCATACCTCACAACTTAACGAGTCTTTTTATTTCTAGGTATTGATTGCTTGTTGGATTTATGCTCATTTTTTTTGCATTCGCTTGCTGTGAAATGAGATTATAGTAGAGTTTTAGAGTGTGTTGTTGGCTTGAGCATCAATTTTGTTGATAGCTCTCCTTCTGCACACATGGTTGTAGTTGGATTTTTTAGCCTTTCGTAGACCTCTTTCAGACTCATGTCACTTTGCCACCATTTCTCCTTTAAGATACTCTCGTAGACTTCGAGGGAAGTCCCCATAGTTCAGTTCATTAGAACAATTCCATTGCACTGTCAATAGAAATCGTTCACTTTCTCCAGTTTCTTGTTTCGAGTGAGTTACACTTGAGACAAATATATACCATGAATATTCATCATATCCACACAAACCATGGCTACTCACATGCTTCCATCTGGTAACAGACCTTTTCCTGCTGGCATTCCACTTGTTGGGAAGATCTACTAGAAACCCTCCCTCCAAGAACTCACCTGTTGGGAACATTCCCACTGGAAAATTTCCTACAGGGAACAATCCCATGGGTAACCCACCTTCTAGAAGGCTCCCTTCCATAAAATTCCCCATTGACAACCTACCTTCTAGAATCCTTCCTTTCAAAACCCCCCCTTCAGAAACCCACCTATTGGGCATGTCATAATGGGGAATCCTTACATAGGGTATTAGTAACTTGGAAACCCTTCATCCAACAACCCCCCTCTAGGGAATACACATGTTGGGAACCCTCCCATGACTGTACCTATACATGGATCCTCTATGCCTGTGAATATAAAATTAATGGCTAGCTTGAACCTCCCTAATCTGGCATGTTAACCAATGAACCCATTCGTTAACCTGGCCCCCCATGCCTACCAAAATCCCTTCGGATATCCCCAAATACGAGGGGAAGGCCAGTGAGGATCCCCAAAACCACATCATGTCCTTTCACTCATTATGTTCATCAAACTCCATAGTTGATGACTTAGTTAGGTTTCATCTCCACTAGAGGACCTTCACTGGAATTACCTCCAAGTGGTACATTGATCAAACACATGGAACCCACTCCACCTTTTCATCTCTGGAATCCACCGTTTTGCAGTTCTTTCAGTTTCCCATTAGATACAATGTCGACGTTAAGATCCCTTTATCACATCACCAAAATACTGCTACCCATATCATAGAACACATCCATGAATAGTGTATATGATGCAGTTTGTGCAAAAACAAGTTAGATGATAGGATTTTCCTTAACTAGTTTCTCAAGTCTCTGATCCCCTCCATCACCAAGGATGTTACTTATGAACTCCCATAGAAAGAAGAAGAGGCCATCCTAAAATCCCAACAATTTGACTTGATATATTCCTAGTCAGGTTACCTATATATTGTCTTTCTTGACACTCCTTGCAGATATTCTACTTGCAAGGACCCATTAGGGGCATCGCATGCCACTGATGGTATTATTGGATCAGTCACATCATTAGTTCAACCTTAAAATCACATGCATCCCATGGAAACTCCTTAATACAACACTCCATCTAGTGCCTCTCCCCCATTGATGGAACCTCTCCCTATCCCGAGTTATAATCCCAACCTATCTCGACTTACTTCCAACTCAAGTGAAACACCTTCTTATATGCCCTCAACCTCAACCCCTTAGGTTTATGGCCCTACTTACTTAACACCTCCTTATGGGAACCCTTCTCAAGGATACACCCCCCCTCTTGTAGTGTAAGCTTATTATCTTCATCCCAATCAACTATTGAATCTGGATGTGCTGACACCCCCTTAGGCTCCCCTGCATCACAACGACAAGTGTACACCTAGAAAAACCAACCCCCTAATAAACCTTCTCCCAACAACAAACAAACCCAGTAGAATAGAATATGAGGGCATAACCTTAGGAATAATCATTTCCAGGGAGGGTTCATACAACCTTCTAACCCTCCAAGCAATAATGGGTCCTGTTTTCTAAATCAAGACCCTAACCAACAACTATGATAGGGAAAGAATCCATGGTTGTGAGACAATCACTCATGTTCCCTCTACAACGTTTATGGACATTATACACACCATTTCCCACACTTGGATAGATCCCGACAACTTTGGGATGAGGCTAACCATTGGGATGCTACAATTTCCCCCTAGGCACCACCCTCTCCACCTCAGATGACCCCAACCCCTACCCAGACCCTCCTACTCCTCCTCATCATCCTCGTCAATGATACTATGGGAATCCACCTAGGATGAGGCATCCCCCATCATCATATCACCAAGATAGCTTTCAAGCATGGCTATCCACATCATCATAAACCCCCTTCCAATAGTTTTGCAATGTCTATTTGATATCTATTCATAAGAGAATATTCACCTCGTCGACACCTTTGGACTAGGGGGCATGACCAACTACCTCGACCTTGGAATAGGGGGAAGGCTTACTTATTTTGACCTTCCCCTATTGCATACATGTTGGTGCTTCAGTGAGCCCATAGTTCACCCCAATGCATACATGATCCATAATCACAAAACCATGCCCATAACATGGGGGTAGAAACATAACCATGCTCACTTTTCTCACACATGTAATCTTGACCATTTATCGAGGTCACATGACATCCTTTTTTGCACCATTTCCACCGCAAGAGTCCATATTCAATTCCTTTCTTGATTATTGGGACCTTTTCTCATGATCATTGACCGTTCATTAGGCCACCTTCTGGACTTGCCTCAATTTGTGTGCCATCATGAAATTCATGTCTTATAGATGTATTTGTATGCATTATTTATATTCCACACACACATTTATTCTTGGGTATCCTTTTTATGTATACAGATACAAGTTTCAATTTTGCGCCTCCTAGTGGTACTGACCGCGTCTATGGGTATAATCCCTTAACTTGAATATAGGACATCCTCCCCCTATATTGAGTCAATGAATTTCCTTAATCATTTCCCCTCAAGCCTATAACCCCCCCTCCCCCGCCCCCATTCTTCAAGTAACTAGCCTTGCCCAGCCACCCTTTACATTTTCCCTTGATCAGCAGTAGAGCCTCCCCTCACATGGATGACCGTTGTTTAGAACCCCTTGCATTTACAACCCATGTTGTTCACATCCCCTTAGGATAGGGAGTTTGTATAGTTTGACATATTGAATTAAATCCTCATATATTTTCTCATATTGTCACTTATTGGCTAGTTCCCCGAGACTCCCAGGTTAGAGTTTTTGTAAAGCTCATTTCTTACACCTTAAACAATGAAAAGATTATTGAGTGATCTTTTTCCTTTCAGGCTCATTAAAATACATGAAATAAAGTCCTTTGGGTATAAGTTTACCCCTTTTTCAGGCCCGTTGGTCTATTTACAAAAAAGGAATACTCTAGTCCCTTTTGCCTAGAAGAGTTCTCCACTATACATGTTTATTCTTTTTTGGGCCTTGAAGACTAACTTTCTCGAAAATTACCACCAGTGCAGTCTTCTCACTATTTTTAGACCCTCTAAAAATGGAAACACCGACGAGCATTAACTGACCCAGGCTTGATAAAACCAATGGGGCAGTACCATTTCGAGCATACTTCACTACCTTCTTTGAGCTCCTTAAACCATGAAGAAGGCCTAAACCAATGCTTCTTAGAACCCCTACAGATAACATCCAGTATCTTGTGTCGACAAAATTTCTAGTCACCTTTGTTCATAGTACTCTGCAATGATTAACCTTTGAGTCCCCCTCCCAAGTTATCCACATTTTTCCCTCCAAAGTCATCGATTTGCAAGTTGTACCCAGTACGGCCACCTCCCCCTCCCCCACCTCAGCTATGTTTCCCTCCCCAAGATCAGTTTGATATGCTTCCAAGTCAGCGCTATTGTCATGCTCTAAATAAAGGAATTTTGAGTCCCATTACTCATCCCTTTCCTAAGTCTCAACCTCAGTATCATGTTCCAATGACACCATGTTTATGCAACTCATGCTCCTATCAAGGAACCATTATTTCCTTGGTAGTTGTAGGTCTCCCTCTGTTGACACCAACAAATCCATTCTCAAGGATAGACCTAGAGGTCCCTTTACCTTGGCCTCTTCGCCATCATTAGTGAGTTCCTACGAAACTTCTTGGAAGGGAAACCTTATTTCCCTTTCAAATAGTTGTTTCTCACATGCTCAACCTTAGGTCCTCACTCACACTGTTCAAATTTGTATAGGGTATTGGTCCCACAATTCTTTGGTCGAAGACACCATATGCCCCTTTATTCTAGCACATTGGTGAGTCACCATGGAACGCATTTGAGTTAGTGTTTGGAATCCCTTATGATTCCCAATACATCCAATTCTAATTGTAGTATATTGTACCTTCCGACTTTCGAAGCTCAGTGGCTTGAGTTTCACTTGTTATTGGCCATTCCAAACATCAACCATGATCATGCACCCTTGGCGCTTCCTACTAGTTGTATTTTCAACTCTTTAGCTCAATAGTTATTTGGAATACCATCTTAATCCATGTATCAGTTCTCATTGAACCATTATGTTGTGCATAGCAGTGATTTATGTATTCTTTAAATCCCCCTATGGGCCTCACCATTTATGTATATGGACACCATGGGTATTCCCTCCTAGTCCATATATTTCTGATGATATGTGCCCCATCCAATTTGAGTGATTGTATCTACATGTCTTTCCCTTGCAACCCCGGCACTAACTTTTTTCTCTGCTCTAGCACAGTCTTCATATCTCCACACTTTGGTCCCATTCCTTCTTTGTAAACATAAGTCCTATGATCTACATCACCCATGTGGTGAGCTTCTTCCCTCACTCATCAGGGGGAAATATGTTAACAGCATAAATTCGTTCAGCTACCTCACTACCTTGGTCATCATATCTCCACACTTATTTTCCTAAGTTTTGTCCTCCACCAACCCAACAAAAACTATCGTTTTAACCATATTTGATAAAAATACTTATTTTCCCACATAAAATAAGGAAATAGTCCCCAAAATACAAAAAGTAAAAAAGGGGGGCGGGGGGAAGCATTAAAAAATGAAAAAGAGAGGGAAAATACCAATACCATGAAACAATAGTATGGGTCATCCAAAACCATGGGCAAGGTTATCTTGGTCAAAATTCTTATAAATAGAAGAGTGGAGGCCCTCAATTGTCGCACTAGTACGCTATCAAAATTTCCCCTTGAATCCTGTAGCCCTCCATTACCCTTTCCTCACTTAATTTCGGTTGAGCTCCATTCCCTAAAATGTGACCTTACAGGGAAGACACCAGACTATTTAGACATTGGATAACAACACTCACCATTAGCTACAAGGGCCCAGTTATTTGAGGTATTCTCCACCCATGTAATGTCTACAGTTGATTAATAAAAAGGTTTTAATTTCATGCATTTTCGCTTTTTTGTGTAAAAAGAAAAAATAAATATTAATCAACATTAAAACCTTAAAAAACAATGCATGGAAAAAACATTAAAAAATAAAAAAGAGAGGGAAAATACCAATACCATGGAACAATAATATGGATCATCCAAAACCATGGGCAAGGTTATATTGGTCAAAATTATTATAAATATAAGACTGGAGGCCCTCATTCAATATCTCTCCATTGTTGCACTAGTACGCTATCGAAATTTCCCCTTGAATCTTGTAGCCCTCCATTACCCTTTCCTCGCTTAATTTTGGTTGAGCTTCATTCCCTAAAATGTGACCTTGCATGGAAGACACCAGACTATTTAGACATTGGATAACAACATTCACCATTATCTGCAAGGGCGTAGTTATTTGAGGTATTCTCCACCCATGTAATGTCTACACTTGATTAATAAAAAGGTTTTAATTTCATGCATTTTCACTTTTTTGTGTAAAAAGAGAAATTTTTTATTGTTATTGTTACCAACATTTACTTACATTTATGACATGCATGCAATAACATTTAGGCCCATTTCGTATATTTAGCTTTGCATGGTTATATTTTTACTTGTTTTTACTCGGTTTCACTAAGTTCTCTCACACACATTAGCTACGAGAACTAGTTTCTTGCATGCTTCCTATCTTGTCTTCTCTGAGCCAGAAGCACACCCATTTTCACCTGTGTGAGTGTGAAAACACTCACAACAAGTTCCTTGAGAATATATCTTCCATATACAAGTTTCATTTTTGTCACATTTTGGACCAACTTAGAAAGCTTATTTTGAGTTGTACAATTTGGTAGTTGGGCCCTTCTAAATAAGTATTATTTAGCATAATCATTAAAACGCATAGGAAAGGCTTGAAAATTGTGTCAAAAGTTCAAGACATGAAAAAATGAATAAATTTGGAAAGATTTAGGATTGCTTCTAATATTGTGGCACATCCAAAAGGGAAAACATCCATCAAGTCCAGTACATGGTGAAACATTATTCATTATGAGGAAATTGTGCTACTTTGGCAATCTCATAGACTTATATATTCTAATGGTAGGTACTCTTCATTCTGGTGTCCATATATTGTATATTTTAGTTTGTTCAATGCAATTAGGGTTTCACTCTATAGTGGTCAATTTCTCTAATATTTTTTATGTGTCCAACAAAGGTGGGAACTATGGTAGGAGAAAATACACATTAAAAGGAAGGTGTAACCCAAGGTAAGAGGATATGTTAAGTTCAAAATCATTCACACCCACTAACTTAGTGATGGTGTATCATAGGTATCGTATATGTGAATTGTGTGAGTGTCTTAGTTTGATATGCCAATGAAAACCAATGTTTAGTGAGGACTACACCAATGGAAGAGTCTCAAATGTCTATCCTCATTAACATTATTAGTACATTACTCAAGACAAGGGGAATGACCAACCACTCAAAGAGGCATTTCTCATACTTGGAGGTTATATTTGATGCATTAGTTAGTTCAATTTCTAGTTGGTGATATCTTGACTTAATATCAATCTTGTCAAAAATGTGGCACCTTTGCATTGATGGAGTTCATCATCAATCTAGGGGATTTTGTATTTCTTTTTAATTGTGTTTTTACTCAAGGATTCATAGTGAGAAAAAAGTCACCATGTCCCATGCTTATTCTATACTAATGAAAATTGGTCTCTCTCCTAGTGATTAGCTTTTGGTCAAATGTGACCCTTATGTAATACCCTGATTGTTAATCTCGGGACAAATGTTATTATTGGGAACTAGGTGACATGACTATGGAATTTGGACATTATTGTTGTTGTTGTTGTTTAATTAAATAATTGTCTCAACATGGACAATTAATGAGAACGGGAGGCCATGGATTCCACTAGTTAATTCTTTGGGGACTATGAGTTGTTTATCTCCCCAACATTACTTGTTGGACCCTATTTTTTATTATTTTGGGTATGGAGAAACTATTGAGTCCTTTTTTATGATTGGTGGGGCCTACTTGGATAATTTTCCCTCCTTAGCCTCTTAATATTCTCTTCATCCACTCATGCGCCCTCATTGTCTATTTTTAGCCTGCACTCCTTGCAAATAGTGTAACCCCGTCCTTACTCTAACTTTTGTTATTCTAGGAAGGAATCTCAAGAATGAGTAACTCCTTTCTCTCATCAATTCAATTTGGACTCTAATATTTGGAGTTACCTCTCTTGGAATTCAAATCACTCACTTGATATTTGAATGGCTGTTTGTGTCTTGGAATGATTTTTTGCTCATTCTCTTATCTTGATTTCCTCTTGAGCTCTCCAGTGAAGTGGAATGTTCTCTTTTTTGGAAAATACATGCTATCGATTAATATATGCATTGTATTGTTGAATATTGAAGGCCTTGTCACGCGGTTTGAAGACCTTGTAATGGGGATTGAAGATTGATTGTGCATAACACAACATGATTCGTTATCCCATTGCTTATCGCTATATGAATCTAGCAAAGCCCGATGGTGGATGGTGATTTCCTAAGGGAATTTTGTAGTGAAGGGAATATCATTACACCAGGTAGTGTAGATGGAACATAAAGTTTAGATGGAAAAAGGTGTAGTTGTGGTTTTTTACAATGTGAAATTGGTGCAACCTTATGTTTTGGTTCATCTATTTTTTATCATGTCTAGGTTTTGATACTTCTTCCATTGCATCCATATTGATATTTCTAGTAAGGAACACTGTTTTTTTGTTGAAAAAGGTTTCTATATGATTGAGATATATCTTTTTTTTGTGGCAATGTTCTCAATGTTGAGATGAGTGCACCATAACTTTAGGTTTGAGAATACCTCTCCTATGGATCTATGGCCCCATATTGGGGGTGACTATCATGTTGAAAGAAGCATGAGCATGACATGTGTAAGGATGGGTGGAACATTGTCTTATTGAAGCTAGTTTTCCATGATTAAGATGAGTATTTATTATATGATTATTTACTACATTTTCATAAATATATGTGCTTATAAATATGACTTTCTTATAATTTGTATATTGGATGTAGGTGATATAAATGAGGTATGGTTTTATGTGGTTGTAGATGACATCTTTCATATATGAATTTTTTTATGTTGATATGGCTATGGTCAGTAGTAAGAGATGAGTATTTATTATATGATTATTTATTGTATTTTCAAAAATATTTGTGCTTATGGATTTGATTTGCTTGTGATATGTATGGTTGTAGGTGACAACCAAGATATCTGATGTTATATGGTTGTAGATGACATCTTTCATATCTGAATTTGTTTATGTTGATATGGCTATGGATGGTAGTCACTAGATCTTCTTTTTTTAATATTGTTATTGTGGTTGTAGATGATAGCCTATAAATTTGTTTATTATATTGTTTACATAGAAGTTTCAAATCTAATTATATTGATTGTTAAATGGTTGTATTAAATATGATATTTGATGTTTAGATACATGTTTATATCTCACTTAGATATGTTTACATTTAAATGTTTGCATGTACTTTGCATTGCATGTGCATATGGAAAATGATATGCATCACAAGTTTTGATTGTCTTTTCAAAGGATGATTGTTTTATTTAATTGGCTTGTTGGCATGTTAGGCTAGCCTTATATAACCTTATTCCATTGTGCATTACCTTTATTCATTATTCCCTTGGGTTTCCTGGCACCCTTAGCATTGGATTTGGTGTTGGGGACATCACACTTATGTATTAACTCTTGAATCTAGTAATTGATCTCTTAATTCTCCAGAAGAGATCATATGTATATGGGGTCTTTAAGTATAGTCCCCATTCTATGACAATGCATAGCCATTGTTGTAAGTGAGGTGAACTTTGTCTCTATATTTTTCCACCAACTAATATACCCATACTTTTTTACTTTCAACAACTAATCTACATGTATGTGTTGCATATATAGTCCCCTTGTAGATACTTTAGTAATTGTGGTGATTTTCATTTCTCCTTTTTATTGAACTGTAAAGCAGAAAAATATCCAATTCTAAGATGCCTTCTTTTTGCACTAGTTAAAAGTGATGAGAGAGACTATGGTTATTCAAGATACCTTCATTATTCTATACCTCCAGCATTATATAGAGTTGTCCCTTGAGGTTGTAATGAAACTATGGGACCTAGATTAATAAACAACAAGACTTCCACATATTTATTTTTCCTAACATAACATCACAAAATTTAGGCAAGGAAGTGTCAAATGGTGCCTCATATTTAAAGGGATTGATGTTTTCTTTCAAATGACATTGATGTTGATTGATGTGGATGCATCATCCCTAGTTGAGCTAAATGATGGGGTATGGCTTCAAGTGGGGCATCGTTGGCAGTTTCATCTTCTTAACCTATGAATACATTATATCATCTCTCTCTCTCTCTCTCTCTCTCTCTCTCTCTCTCTCTCTCTCTCTCTCTCTCTCATGTGTGTACACATATTCATATGCATATACATATATATCTATAATTTTTAAACATGTGAAGAGAAGCAATTCATACGAATTCTTAATAAAAATAGGTTTTACCACATAGTACAAGAAGATATACCTTGGAAACCATAAAAAGGAAAAACGAACAAAACTTGGATACATACCTCTATTCTTCTCATTGTGTTTTTTAACCATTCACAATACAATATTTAGGTATTTTTCAACATCCAAAACCCTAATCCACTAACCTATATTAGATATAGACTGCAATCCCTTAATCAATATTAAATTACATCTTAAAAAAATCCCAAAAGTAGCTCAACAAATTTTGCACTTTCCTTCAACTCGTAATACCAATGGGATATCACCCATTATCATTTTCCACTCCACAGAGCAGGGGGAGGGTGTTGAAATGTCTCCCCTATGAGCTCCCATAATCCAGTTCCTAATGCATATGGAAGAGAACTAGATGGGGGTGGATCATAGGGTGACGTGCCCTACACTCACATGTAAAGAATATAACACAAACCCATCATTCTCCCACCTTTTTTTTTCTTTGCACAACAATGGGCCACATATTGATAGGGTCACAAGTTCAGGGAAACAATGGCCATAGATTCTCTACACAAAGAGAACTTCTCAATACTAAGAGGCTTCATCAATGAGTCTACAATGTTCTTCATGGTGTGAACATTTTCCAGCAATAGCTTCTCATATTTAATCATATCTCTCACAAAATGATATTTCACATCAATATGCAATGTTTTAGCATGATAATATAACCTCTATACAAACCCAATACCTAAACACAAACTCTACAATCATACAAATTAATTACTTGCATGGGTGGATTCCATGTATTCAACTTCTGTAGTTGAGAGTGCAACTATAGTGTGTCTCTTGTTCATCCAATTGATATCTCCTCCAAATAATATAAACACATAGCCACTTGTATAAATTTTTTGATCAAGATCTCTAGACCAAACAACATCAACAAATCACTGTACATCTATTACTCTATTTAGTGCAGGTCTTCCTTTGTAGTAGATTGCATAATCTATGGCACCATACACATATCTAAAGATACGCTTTACAATATTCTAGTGCTTCTTCCCTATTTTTGACATATATCTACTAAAAACTCCCACTCCATGAGCAATGTCCATTTTGGTACATACCATTGCATAAATCAAGCTACCAACAACATTAGCACATGGAACTCATGGTATGCCTTCTTCATCTTCTTGTGTCTTGGGACATTGGTCTACTGGTAACTTAACACCTACATGAATAGGGACCTTGATCGACGTACTTTCTTGCATGACAAGTCTCTATAGTATCGACTCAACATATTTTTTCTAATTCAACTGGATTTTTTTGTATTTGCGCAATCTCTTTTAATCTCCATTCCCAATATGAAGTTTACAACATGAAGATCCTTCAAGTCAAATTTGTAGCAAAGTTGTGATTTCACCTCCCTTATGGCATTCATGGTGTTTCCAATCAACAACATGTCATCAACATACAATAATATATTAATGAAGTGATTACCAACCTACTTGGAATATACATAGTAATCAACCTTGTTTCTCACAAACTCCAATCCACATTGATAGTTGCATGGTTTAATTCAATCGCAACCATTCATGGCCTACAAATTGTGCGAACTCCAATTCGAACTTTCGTCTCTCTATAAAAGTAGTCTCATCTTGATGCAACTCCCATTGTCTTAGAAAAGTGTTGCAATAGTTATGATGAAATGGCATTAATTTGAGAAGAGGGAACATCTTGTATAAATTTGTCAAATAGTCTCTTCTCTCTAATCATAGACTCACTTGAAAGATTACACCAATGAATGATGTATTCCTTGGGCATATAAGTAGAGGGAGTCTTTGGCATTCGTGTTGAATGTGTTTCAGCTATACATTTAATCAGCATCTAACATTTGGAAGATGATGCTTTCTATATAGACCTTGGTGAAATGCCCAATCATTTGTGATTTTCAGCACAAATGGTGGCTTCTTCAAGGACAATAAGAGCACACAAATTGGAGGAATTGATTGGTTTAGTTTCCTTTCATTGTCTAGGACATGCGGCTTATTAGGAAACAATACAATCATCTGAATGATTTCAGGTATATATATATATATAATGGTCACTACAATTTGGTGCATTTGAGAAACTAAGCTTGTAACACAATTTCATGATGTTGTAGCATGATCTTCTATTAATGATACATATTGTATTTTGAACATATGTGCATTATTGTAAAAATAGATAGATGAATCTACTATTTGAATAATATATTTTCAAATTGAGAATTCTTATGCATTGCTATAAACTTTTGTGTTTTCATTAGTAATGTTGAGTGTGAATATTTTTTGGAATAAGCAAGTATTGTAATGGCTCTATTCATCCACAACATAACAAGGATGTAGATATTGTCCTTTGATTTTTTTTAATTTTTATTTTAGTCATAAACATGCTTATATTCTTATATTCAACCACACATTTTTTAATAAATTATTTGGTCACATTCTTTACATGTTTTGTAGTTATTTTTTCTTTTAAATGACTTAAAAGACAAAGGGATAAACCTCACCAATATTTCACAAAGGTAAAATTATATATATATATATATATATATATATATATATATATAACTAACACTTTCTATTTGTACCTTATCGAAAGAGAATGGGATGGCATCATTTGATCATATGTAATAGGGACAAATTTGTTTTCTTCAAAACTATTATTTGTTTGTTAATATATTTTAACTCACCTTGTAAAGTTGTAAAGGTACATTTAATGGTGACTATTGAGTGAACCAATATAGATCCATTTTAAACTTGGATTTATCAAGCACTAAAGGGTTCAAATTTCTTTTGGTGTAGATATTTTTATTTTCATTGCTTTTGCTTAATAGATTGAAGCATAAGTTTTAATTTTTATTTTAATAATAAATCTGGATTTTTTAATTAATTTTCATAATTATTTATTTTATGAACAGACGTGATTTTTTTTATTTATTTTTATTTTTGATATTTACATTGAGTTACAACTTTCAAAAATACTACTATCTGTTTATTTCATCATATCTATTTTAATTTGGATACCATTTATAATTTCTGCGGCAATATAAAAGACAACTAAAACACTTTACTTTTTCCCCGAATTTCTAATCCAAATCCATCAAAATTGTTCCTGTAAATTTTTATTTTTGTAATTTTGTAATTTCAATAATTATATTTACCTATATGCCTCTTGTTTTTGTTGAATCTGAGATCCACAGAAGATATTAACAGAAGTACATAAATCAACACAAAGGTTTAGTGTGGTAAAACCCTCGAGAGAGAAACACCCGCAGAGCAATGGTATCGGTCTTCCTTATTATTCAATGAATGAAGATTACAATAGCTTACAACTCTTCTAGTCTTCTCTATGAGAATAAAAGAAATATATACATTTCTTTCATAGTTACTCTTAACTAAACAAACTAAATTAATTCGGTAAGTCCGTTATGTAGCCACTGAGAGAACGGTTGTCACACGTTTCCAACAATCTCCACCTTGAAAACAATTTACCTGATACCTTGCTCATTGCTCTATTCATCACCTATCCTGCAAGCCTAAAGAAGCTAGGCATCACTGTAGCTTCTCTAAAGTAACCAGCTTTGTGAACATGTATGCACTATTCTCTTTAGTGTAAACCTTTTCAAGAACCACTCCACCTTCATCAACAACATGTCTAACAAAATGGTACTTTACAGGAATATGCTTTGTCTTACTGTGATAAGCTGGATTTTTAGCCAAATGAATAGCACTTTGACTATCACAAAAAACTTTAATAATGTTCTGAACTTTTCCTAACTCACCCAGCAAACATTTTAACCAGACTGCCTCTTTGCAAGCATGTGAAGCAGCTATATATTATGCTTCTATAGTGGATAAAGCAACAATATTCTGAATCTTTGACATCCAACTAAGAGCTCCACCCACAAGAGTAAAGACATAACCTAAAGTGGACCTCCTCTTGTCCAAATCACCTGCAAAATCAGAATCAACATAACCACAGACTTCATCACTACAACCATAAAAAGTGATACAATAGTTGCTTGTTCCTCTTAGATACTGAAGCACCCATTTCACTACTTCCCAATGCTCTTTTTCTGGATTTACCATGTATTTACTGACAACACCAACTGCATGTGAAATATCCGGCCTTGTACTTATCATCACATACATTAGACTTCCTACTGCATTAGCATATGGTATATGAGACATATACTGCTTTTCTTCATCATTTTTAGGACTCAAACCTGAAGAAAGCTTGAAATGAGAAGCTAAAGGGATATTAATAGGTTTCACCTTATTCATACCGAATCTCTGAAGTATTTTCTCCACATACTTCTTTTTTTATAACCACAACTTGCCATTTTTCTTGTCTCTATGTATCTGCATGCCCAAGATCTGATTCGCTGCTCCTAGATCCTTCATATCAAATGTCCTAGTCAACTGAGCCTTTAACCTAGTGATTTCAAACATGCTCTTGCTTGCAACAAGCATATCATCAAAATATAACACCAAAATAATGAACATGTCATTTTCCAACTTTTTAAGTTACACACAATAATCATACTCACTCTTGGTAAAATTCTGACTCACCATGAAAGAATCAAATTTCTTGTACCATTTCCTAGGAGACTGCCTCAAGCCATACAATAATTTTCTGAGCTTGCAAACAAACCTCTTGTTGCGATTCTGAACTAACCCTTCTAGTTGTTCTATGAAAATTTCCTCATCTAAAATCTCCATGTAAGAAAGTCGTTTTGACATCTAGCTGCTCTAATTCCAAATCATACGAGGAAACTAGTGCTAACAAAATTCTGATAGAAACAAGTTTTACAACTGGTGAAAAAATCCCATGAAATTCAATACCTACTTTTTGAGAAAACCCTTTTGCAACCAGTCTCGCTTTGTACTTCGGTACAGTGTCATCAACTCATTTCTTTAGTTTGTACACCCATTTGCAGCCAACCACTTTCCTACTCTCCGGAAGTTCCACAAGATCCCATGTCTTGTTCTTTGCCAAAGAATCCATTTCTTCTTTCATTGCAAGTTTCCATTTGTCACTGTCAGACACTTTCAATGCTTCTTGATAACTGTCAGGTTCTCCTTCATTAGAAATGAAAGCAACGGATGTGAAAAAATCATCATACCTCTTTGGAAAAGTTCTTTCCTATGTAGATATCCATAGAGATTGCTATGGTATTTCTGTCTGCTCATCCTCTTCCTGAGGAGTGTCTCATGAATATCCTCTTCCTAGACATCCTCATGATTCCCCTTTGTAGATGACTAAGTATCAAACTGAACTTGCTAAAACTGTTGTACATTAGCCTATTTCAAATCATTACTTACATCTAAATTTGATAGAAAAAGTTCATTAAATGTTACATCTCTATTTATGATGACTTTGTGGACAGTAGGATTCCACAATCTATATCTCTTAACACCATCACCATATCCAACAAAGGTCAATTTTCTTGATTTAGGATCTAGTTTGGAACGCTGATTTTTGGGAATAAGAGCATATGCTTCACAACCATACACTCTAAGATTAGAATAATCACATTGTTGACATGTCCATACCTATTCCAAAATTTCGCATTTAATGGTCGTTGATGGTGATCGATTGAACAGGTAACAAGCTGTAAGCAATGCCTCTCCCCACAATTCCTACTGCAAGTTTGCATTATTGAGCATAATCCTTACTCTTTCAAGAAAAGTCTTGTTCATGCATTCAGCAATGCCATTCTGCTACAAGGTGTAAATAGTGGTATTATGCCTCTTAATCCCATCCTTCTTGCAATAATTATCAAATTCCTTAGAAGTAAACTCAGTTCCATTATCTGTTCTAAGAAATTTAATGAACCTTCTAGTGCACTTTTCAACCAAACCTCTAAACTGCTTAAATATATCAAAAACATCAACTTTTCTCTTTAACAAATAGATCCAGACTTTCCTTGAGTAATCATCTATAAAACTGACGAAATATGATGATTCCTGACAAGAAATTTTAGGAGATGGTCCCCATAGATCAGAATGAATATAGTCTAGGATATGTTTACTAGTATGTTTTCCATATTTAAAATTTTGTCTAGTTTGTTTACCATAAACACAATGCTCACAAAACTTCAAATCTACCAATTTTAAACTAGGAAGCAACTTTCGATCAACAAGTACCTTCATTCCTCTTTTGCTGATATCACCTAACCACTGATTCCATAGATGAGTGAAGTCTGCTGCACCAACTGATGCTACTGTTGCTTAATCGATTTATGTTCTCCCTTCAAGTTTACTCAGGTTCCCGAATATGTTTTCCTTCATAACAACCAAGATACCTTTCGATATCTTCATGACTCCACCTTGAACCACAAATTTGTAACCATCATTATCAAGAACTCCCATTGATAGTTTATGCAGGTTCCCGACTCTGTTTTCCTTCATAAAAACCAAGATACCTTTCGATATATTCATAACTCCACCTTGAACCGCAAATTTGTAACCAAAATTATCAAGAACTCCCATTGATATCAAGTTCTTCCTTAGTTCATGTACATATCTCACATCTGTTAGAGTCCTAACAATCCCATCATACATTTTAATTATGATACTCCCTATCCCAACAGTTTTACATGTAACATTATTTCCCATATAAACTATACTGTCATCTACAAATTGGTATGTGTGAAACCAACTTCTATGAAGACACATGTGATGAGATGCTGCAGAATCAACTAATCAACCATAATGATATTCTGAGACATTAGAAGTAGTTAATATCTCATCAATCATACCTGAATCATTTTCTGCTATGTTTTCCTCATTTGTAGACTTTTCCTTCCTAGAAGCTTGCTTGCGTTTCCAACAGTCTTTCTTAAGATGTCCTGCTTTATTGCAAAACCAACACTTCAATTTACTCTTTTTTCCCTTTGACTTTGATCTTGATGTACCCCTTGAATGTTGTCCTCTTTCATTGGTTATTCCCGTGGCCATCATTACTTCTAATGTCGAGTTTTCAAGACTAGATTTCTTTCGAGTTTCCTCGGAAATTAAGGCTCCCACAACATCATCAAAGGTAATAGACTCAACAAAACTAAAATTGATAGAGGTTACAAAATGTGCCCAAGACTCAGGCAGAGAGCACAACATTAAAATCGCCTTGTCTTCAAATTTAATAATATCTTCCATACTAGACAACTGACAAACAAGAGTATTGAACGCATTCAAGTTATCAGAAATTTTTGTACCTTCTTTCATACGCAAGGTAAATAACTATTACTTCCATAGGATTTTATTTGTCAAGGATTTAATCATATACAAACTTTCCAGTTTTGTCCATAGACTTGTTGCTGTAGTTTTAGACACAATGTTAAATAAAACATCCTTAGCCAAGCATAATCGAATAACACTCGAAGCTATTTCATCTATCTCGTTCCAGTATTCATTGGACATATCATAGGGCTTCTTGGTTTTCCCTACCAACACCTTCGCCACTCCTTGCTGTATCAGCATATCTCTCATCTTGACCTTCCATAACTCGAAATTGTTGCTCCCATTGAATTTTTCAATTTCAAATTTAAAACTTTGTGTTTTTTCCATTTTCTCAAGAAATTTTCAATGAACCAATTTCAGCCTTAAAAAAAATTATTCCAAACTTTTTATTATTCCAAAACTTCCCAGTTTCAACCTTCCAAAAAAAAAATTATTCCAATTTTTTTTATTATTCAAAAACTTTCCAGTTTCAGCCTTCCAATAAAAAAAATTATTCCAAACCTTTTTATTATTTTTCAAACTTATGATAAAACTTGCCACACAAAGCTTGACTTCCAATTTCTTTTTTTATATATAGCAATATATATATATAAATATCTATATTCAAACTTTTTGAAAAAAGTATTTTTATTTACCACTCTCCAAACGCAAAACACAACATCAAACTTCGTAGAGTCCTTCAACGGCAACCTCCAGCAGCAAGCACACTTTGGTGGGCACATGTAAAAATCCTTGCTTCAATCAGCAAGCTCATTGAGCTTCTTGGTGTAGAGATGAGATGATTCCTTCAGTGCAGAGGAAAGAACATGGGCCTCTCTTCTCTTTCGCCCAAACCCAGCAACCAACAACACGCAGGCTCATATCACTCTTTAGTCTCCATGCTCAGCAGTTTGCAACATGCAGGTTCTTCCAACCTTCTCCTTCGACGACTAAGTTCTCCACGGGTTTCTTCATAGCATCAACACAGCTCACCTCTCAGCAGTCTATTCCAGTCATGTCCCCTAGCACTTTGGCTCTGATACCACTTATTGGATCTGAGATCCACAGAGAAAATAATACACAGAAGATATTAACAGAAATACATAAATGAACACAAAGGTTTACTATTGTAAAACCCCGGAGAGGGAAACATCCACGGAGCAATGGTATTGGTCTTCCTTATTATTCAATGAATGAATATTACAACAGCTTACAACTCTCTAACTCTTCTCTACAAGAATACAAGAAATATATGCATTTCTTTCACGGTTACTCTTAACTGAACAAACTAAATTAATTCGGTAAGTCCGTTATGTAGCCACCGAGAGAACGGTTGTCACCCGTTTCCAACAGTTTTTTACAAAATTAATCCAATCATTATCATTTCAATTAAAGCTAGGTCCACACTAGTCATCTACTTTTTCAATATTCAATTAATTTATGATCTTCATTTTATTATTAAACTTTTGGAAAAGAACACGGTACAATAATTAAAGACAAAAAAAATAACCAAGCGATATTTTATCTATAAAATACACTGGTAGCCCTTTCTCCACTATTAGAATAGGTTAACACTGAAGTCATAGTAGTTTGCATCAATATTATTTCCATTATTCCTTAACCTCTATCACAATGAATGACTTAAGATATTAATCTCAATAAATAAATAAACATGTCATACTGAATAAAGATATTAATCTTACTAAATAGGTAAACATGTCATAATGAATGATTCAAGATATTAATCTCTATAAATAGTTAAACATGTCTCTAAGCATGTTGAATGAACTCTCATTAAAAGTTATAGACATGTATAACATTTTTCTTGCCATTAAGTAATCTTCATTTCAAATTTATTAAGATATATATATATTTTTTAATTTTGGTTTTAGTTTACTGGAAAAAACATATTTTGACAGTCAACAATGCAACCTCAATTGTATCCATGCCTTCCATGCCTTCCATGTAGTGAGCAATGACATTAGCAACAACAATATTTCTTTTATTTGTGTTCTTATTTTTAGTCATAGATGCCTACACTATTTTTTTAGTAGAATGATGTTATCCCACTAATGTAGAGTTTAGTTTTAATGTTGTAACTTCATTTGAGTGAAAAGTGGCACATCCATTTGTGCACTATCTCCTTAGATGTTTTCATGGTTTAGGAAAATGGGAATCCCAATCATTTCAAAATTGTCCATTTAAGTGCAGAAACACATCAACCCACGGGTAAATGGGACTTACTGCAATACAGATGCAATTTAAATATACTCAAGAAACATTATGGAAAAAACGAGAAGTGACTTATACAATTGTAACTAGTAACTCCAACCCTTTGGCCTCTTTGATATAGTCTTAACAACTTATATTTTAAGATATTAAGGACTTCTGATCCATTAGAGGAAATTCTTTTATACTTTATATTTGTTTTATTTAGGAAAATGTAGCTGGAAAACTTTCAATCAATCAACTTCGATCGAATCATGCAAAATTTGACTCCTTAGTAAGCTACCTATTAATTCCCTCATAAGAAAAGTTACTACTTCATTTCCATATATTTGCAGGCTCTAATTTATTTCATTTTATTCTAACATCTTAATAAAAAAAACTCATTCTAAAAATGTCATTTTTTTCACTTGGTTCTTAGTTGTTCGGAATAAATCGTTCCATAATTTAATCATTGGTGAACACTCAACACATGAAACTGTCGTATTATCAACTATTTCCCAACCTTAGTAAGAGGAGATTACCATGGATCCCTTAATTTCTGCTGCTTCCGTTATTGCTGCTGGATTATCTGTAGGGCTTGCTTCCATTGGACCCGGCGTTGGTCAGGGCACTGCTGCGGGCCAAGCTGTAGAAGGTATTGCCAGACAACCAGAAGCGGAAGGTAAAATACGAGGTACCTTAGATATTTATGCAACTCAAGATTACAATATTCTTAAACACATAATCCATATAAATATTTTTCAAGGTTTCATAAATCTTTGTTATTAATCCAAAAAAATGTCAAACGTAAAAATTTGAATGGAAAAGGCGACCAAAATTAAAACACCTAAAAATAAATGAGATTTCAAAATGATAAAACTCCAATTAGGTAGTAAACATGATTGTGCCTCGAACCTCCTTGTTCTTCTTTTCGGCCGACAAATCCAATAACAACGAATCCGATGGTCGTCTTGAAAGAGTGACAGTTAATAAGTCTATAGTCACGGTCCCATGTGAGGCCAAGCCCACCTTATTTGCAGCTTCGTGCGAGGGTCGGGTGGGAGTGGGGATGACCCCCATGAAACACAAAAACAATCAGTCTTTCTTGGTATGTGAGAAGCACGGTCATAGTTACTTCTTCAAATTTTGTGGCATTCTTCCTCAGAACGGTCACCAATGTTGGTCCTCCCATGTCTACTTGTAGGGATACGGTGATTTCTCCAAGAGAGGTCTCGGTGAGAGTGAAGCCGAGGAAGCTGAAGTTTACAGAGAAAAACCAGAAGTTGAGCTACATGCTGAGCGTCAGCGCCAAGCCTGTGAAACTTCTCCCAGGAAATGCAGAAACAGTATTAAAACTTCTCCTGGGAAATGTAAAAAATTAAAACTCAATAAAAATAGAGTAAATTTTGTTATAGCCTACTTAAAACTCCATAAAAATAGAATAAATTTTGTTATAAACTACTTAGGCAACCTTTTTTTGAGGATGGAAGAAAGTGAGTAAGATGTGAATTTTGTAGGTTGAAACTTTTAGCTCTGAACTAAGAAATGAGTTAGATCAACATAGCTATTGGAAAGATAACTTCATAGGATAATTTTAATAAAAATTCAATTCTTGAAAATTACTTTTTGGTTATTTAAGAAATTAGGAGAACATAACAAAAATTAATAGAAATAGCGCTTGACTTGAATTTTTTTATTTATCAACGTGCATGACTAGATTTCGTGGATTCTATTAAACCTAGATTGTATAGATTTCCGTAATCAAGTAGGCATGGAGATGTTGAAACATAATTCACTGGAAAGAGCAGTGTGGATGGCTAAATCTACCTTGGATATTGACTTGTATAGCTTTCCATAATCGAGTAGGAAGGGAGATGTTGAAACATAATTGACTTGTATAGCATTTCACATTCAAGTTTTCATCGATTGACACAATTAGGATCCTATGGTTACAACTTGTATATTGTTTTCTCAATTTTCAATGGGTTTTTTCTGTAGACCAAGTCCTTGGCACAAAGACCTTTTTGATATTTTGCTACAACGATCTTTTTGCGCACTGATTTCTATTTGATATCTCTTTTCTGTTAATTAACTTGGAATTTAGGATCAATTTCCTTTTAAAATTTTTTAAAACTTGACAAATATCGAGACAATTTATTAAATATGAATTTATAAACTAAAAACCCTAACATGAATTCAACTCCAAACAAAACAAAACCAAACCAGGGCATAAATATTAAGAAGTAATGCAAATGAACAAGTGGGGCTGCTAAAGGAAACAAGTCCTTGCCTTTAGCATTAGATATAATCAGTTAGAAGTTGGATGCATGTCGAGCCTGCAATTAATTATTGTCCGCTGCCGATCATCAGACATTTTGTTAATATAATTTTGAAGTTTAATGTTTTGGCGTTTGAATGAATGATGAGGAGAGCTATAGACTTGACGGGTTGTGCCAGTTTCAAATGTTATGAAGATGGATCAACACATTTAGTGTTCGGCCCCATGGAGGCTATGAGAGTGTTTGAGGGATATGGAGGGAGGCGTGTCTGGTTTGATACCTTAGCCAACTATGGCCAATGAAACAAACATTTGTTGTCTTTGGGAGATGGGTCTGGTGTTCCTGGTGAAGCAGTGGAGGCATTGAAGGCCATATTGGATGAAGAGAGTCTAGATCTGATGTGGGAAGAAGGAGATGTGTTGTTGCTGGATAACTTGGTTGTTCATCATGCGAAGGCCTTCAAAGCCTCCACATCGAGTCCTTATATCCATGTGTAAGTAGTAGCTTATTTACTGCAGATGAACGACTCAGAGAAGAGAAATATAACGATGTGTACTTAGTTCTTTTGTATGTGTATGGTTCAGACTTTGCAACCAAAGAGACTTCAAAATTTTACAACCTTGATTGTAATGTTATTTGATTTTGTGATCTAGCTCGAATTTGCATGGATTCCTTTCCAAAACTATGCCAGTGAGAATTCTGCCTTGAGACGAGTCTTGATTGTAGGGTGTAGCATGTATTATGTAACATGAATTGACTTTAGTAGGGTGTAGCATGTATTATGTAACATGAATTGACTTTAGTCACCTCTCTGTAGCACTGAAAGGGTTAGTGATCTCTTAGCGGACGCAGCTGCTATGGATTTCAACAAAATATTGTGAATTCGTTAAGGTTCGAGACACAACTGCTATGGATTTCAACAGTATATTGCAAATTCGTGAAGCATCCATCTGTATCCCCATAAATATTGTTTGAACCCTATAAAGGGATGTGCATATGCCCCCGACTACATGCCAATAAAATTTATTAATAAATAACAATAAAAGGGATGTGCATATGCCCCCGACTACATGCCAACAAAATTTATTAATAAATAACAATAAAATATCAATTACTAATTAACAATGATTTGAAAAGAGAACCGTAAACCACAATCATTTAATGGACTGGGAAAGTCAAGAGAGCCTATTTATGTTCACTGCATTTGGCTCAGCATGCAAACACAGCTGCCACCGGACGTCGGAGTGAGTTCGTATAATCCATGACATTGGGCTTGCATGCATTTTGTATCTAAAGAACATTTTGCATGCATTTTGTATCTAAAGAACATTTTGAAAAGCTCGGGATTTCTTGAACACTGCCGATTTATTCCAATCAGGTATTTCTTTAATGTTGGGGATTTCTTGAAGGATGCCACCTTAGGGAAGAGGATTTCTTGAAAGCTGCAGCAAATGATGCAATGAAGATGGGGATTTCTTAAAGGATGCCACCTCTGGATGAGGATTTCAAGAACGCTACAACAATTGATGCAATGACGCTGCCATTACAGAATTTTCTTTAATAACTTTCATCTTCCTTTTAAAACCCTAACCGACGAACCATGCCTTCATCAGAACCACTGATGATAGAACTAACTTAATCCTTGCATCTTTATTCAACTTCTGTTTTTTTCCCCCTCGAGCTTGTAGAGAATCAATTCTTCGTTAATGGAATCCACAGAGTAGCGTGACAGTTCTTCTAGATCAGGATCGAGAGACCGGATTGAAAACCGAGCCGAAGCACTGTCAACTTCTGATTTGCGAGGAGGAAACAACAGTTGTGACAGAGATGTCGAGGGTTCGATTCCCGCAAACAACAGCTCTTGGAATGTAAGCAGATCCATGATATCAGTTCTCAAAGTAATAATTTTGAGGTAAAAACAGAAAGTGTTAATCTATTAAATGTGTTGAACTGGCATTTTTTCTTTAAAGTATCATGTGTAAGCCATGACACCGAAAAGGTTAAAATAATTTTTCTCTAAATATTCACGATGGATGAAGAAGCATCTGCAATCATATAGAAAACAATGATTTTAACACAAATTCATCTTTATATTTAATGTTTAGCTGATAAAAAGATTGAACAACAGGTTCAAAAAGAGCGTGATCAATTCCTTGTAAGACCTTACATGTAATCTTACAATGCAATTTTATGATGCAATCTTATATGATAATGCAATCTTATGCGATGCAACCTCAAGCAGGATTTATGCGGGTAGGAGATTGAAATAGGATAAAGCACGTAGGAAAAGAAAATAAAAAGTTCCGATAAGGGTTAGGTCTCATAGGAATAGCTCTTACCTTAAAGGAAAAAAGGTTCTTGGCCTAATAAGAAAATGTGTATGTTATTCTGGTCCAAATCTGATAACCCACATTTTGTGGTGCATTAAAGATAGCCACAAACTTGTTGGCGCTCTTTATTGAGGATTGTATACATAGGCACTCTTTGCTTCTTTCTTGGAAACAAATTCTCTATGATTAGAACCAGAAAGAGACGAAATAAAGCAGCTACTTCCTTAATTCTTAGCTACAAAACTGTTAATGGGACGAAATCAGGAAGGGTCGAACAAACTCTTGCATTTCGAGGCATATGTTGATAAAAGCAACGTCTTCCCAGTTTCTCTTGCATTTGAACATGTCTTTAGTTCTTTTCCACCTTATTGAAATTTTATATCATAGCATAATCCATGGGATTCCAATGTCTTTCAATTGTTCTTAGTACGGTTGTTTGTCATAAAGCGAACCAGTTGGGAGTCATTTCTTGGGAGAAGACACAAAGCTCTGTTTCGTTTCTATTTCAGGTCACTGAATGTAACTATGGATGGTAATATCCAGATCACAGTCTCTAGTAGACAACGGTGGCGGGTGTCTTAGTGGAATCTTTGCCAAAGAAACGTCCACGGTGAGCTTGTCGGCGCTCTGAGATTGGTTGGCAGGCGGGAGATTAGTCGACGGTTGTTTAATGTCCTTCTTCATTTGTTACGTAGAGGCCTCTGTCGTAAGCCTCCTCTGTGACAGTATTCAAGTCAGAGATCAGTCGTACTAAACTATACCCTTTCATTTTCATATATTTTTTCTTAAAAACCCAAACCATATAAGTAGACCAGACCTAAAGGATGCTTTTTTTCCTTATTTTCAGTTAGGTTTTACACGTTTTTGGTTATGAATTTTTACAGAATAATCAAAATATTGCTAAATTTTATAGAGTGTGGGTGTTTATGCGCCATTGATATTTCAAATATATTCTTACCTTTGGAATGGCTATGTGTACAATGCAGCAGCTGGTGAATTCAGTATCTGGTATAGGAGAGGCTCGGCATCCTCTCAGCTAAGGTAAAAGATTCAGCGTCCTCTCAGCCAAGGTAAAATAATTTGTGTCCATGCATGCAGGAAAGAATTTGGATGGTGCAGGAAATACTCAGCCAAAGTAGAAGTAGATGTAGAAGCAAAACTGAAGCAAATGTAGAAGCAAAACTGATGGAACCATCAAGTTGGAAGAACATGAAGAAATAGACTCCGACTCACACACTTACAACACACTTACATGCAAATTTCCACCAAGTGATACAACGCATTTACATGCAAAATGCCACCAAGCATTGCCTCCAAGCGACATCACATGTACGATATGCATGTTGTCAACAACAACATAGTTAACTGCTACATTACAAAGTTGAATGTTTCACCTAAGTTATGCAATCAATCATTAAATGCCATGAATTAATGCTAAACTCATTCTAGCATTAATCTTGGAAATTGATTTGAATGAAATGTACTTCACCTCATATCGATCCAAAACAAAACATAGGCCAAAATTTATGAGAAATATTGTTTTGCCTCGGGAAGAGGCCAAATAAGAGATAAAAATGCTTGATTGGTTCATGAAAAAGAAGGTGGTGCATGAAAAGGCATTTGGAAATGGACCAAAGACAGCTGAAAAAAAAAATTGATAACTTAGGCTAAGTGTTTAAAACTAATTTGGGTTCGTGTGCATATTTTTGGAAAACGGTGGCAAGCCAATAACAAGAGTCCCTACTAGCGAAGGCATGGACTAATAAAACGCTAAAATTTTACACAACGTTTTTTCCCATTCCCCAAAAGAATCTATCAAAGAAATATATCATGGTAAAAAAGTATTTTTTTTTCCATTCCCACGAAGAATCTATCAAAGAAAGTTATCATGGTAAAAACGTAATGAGACTAGATTAAGAAACAAATTATTTTCTTCTCATTTTCTCTCTTCATGAATGAATAATAGTTAGTTATGTTTCGTTAATTTATGTTCAATTCGCTTATATGTAACAAAAGCTTCCAATTTTTTAAATTATTTTATTTTGTGGTTGTAAATATTAAGATTCAATTGCTGGAAGGATTCAATGGTTGTATAAGTAAGTGAATGGGGCTACTCAAGTTCACCTACTGGCATGGAGTTCAAGGGTTGGTGGATGTAAACAATCCGAGAGAAACTTCCAGAAATGCCAGAACACCCAGCGAGTTAAGGGCCTAGAATCAATCTCATGGCCAAGGAAAAACGTAAATATGGCACGGCCTCTCGGCAAGGATGTATATATGAGATTCTAATCTCACACACTTATTTGGCTCATCCAAATAAACTTCATAGTTTTGCACTAAAATATTTTGAGATTCTGGAAACCCAAACAATTTGAAACACCATTATTTTTTCATTTAGTCAATAACTGTGTAGTTTGAAAATGTTCAACTATTTGTTCCACAACTATTGCCACAACGTTGTAGATATGAAACCAAGTTGGTTGGACCAAGAAAAAGGGTTGTTTACATAGTCTTGTGGCGAATTTGAATGCACTGTACGTGGAAATATGGAGTGATCGCATGCAGAAGCCTTTGCAGGGCCTTGCAGGTGGCAAGAACCAGCCACTGCATTGCTTTTAGGAGGTAGGTTTGGAATTTCAAATTTCTTAAATACTTTTCAAAAGGAAATTTGATGACGGTTTTTAATTTTTTATACTTTTCATTTTATACTTTTCTATAAAATCACAAAAGTCAAAACTTGAAACTTGAAAGAACAGATGATGGAAATCCACAAACTCAACCACAAAGTGGTTTTTCCAACCCGGCATCCCACAATTCCTATAACTCTAATTTTCCCTTTTCCCATTGTGATGCTGCTTTAACATTTCTGTTTGGAAATCTTCTAATACACAGCTATTGCATATTTGGGTACATGAAATTTTATTAAAACTTTTCACATCAAATTTTCATATAGACATCAAATTAACAAATTAAATCCAAGGGTAAAAATAAGGTAAGAGTACTTCTCATTGATTATGAGTTTCCATGTCAAAGTTTTTTATGTCTGCAACATCAAAGAGGGCCTTTCTCCAATTTCCAATAATGTCGAGTTGATATGGATGCTTCCATTTGTAAATTATAGTAAAGATCTAGTATAAGATATATAGATATTTAAAAATTATGACATGTAACCTAAAATGTTAACGTCAATGTGAAAATTTATAGAATCTTTAACCTGTACGATTGACGGGCTGATTTTCTATACACCTGTCAAATACGTTTTTAAATGCAAAATAAGTCCTACAAATCGTCAAAATCTAAGCCTAGTTGAAGGTGTTCAAAGTTGTCATATGGTTACAATTGTGAGAGTGTGACAGTTGAAATTCTTGTCGGCAAGAGCTATACATTGAGCTGCATAGCATTTAATGCCATTGCAGTAGGTTTGTTGACAGTTGGATGTCGAGCAGCTCAAGATCCAATGATCATCAAGCTTGCTACAACTGCATTAAATGCTCTGCAGCTCAATGGATAGCTCTTACCATTATTATCAAGATGTCAAAACTAGCAAAAATTCGTGCAATAAACTTCACAATTTTCAATACCCAACGATCACATTATTCACTTTGCACGGCAGGAAATAAAAATGATGTTCATTGGGAGTTACCATTATCAATGGGCCAATGTTTTATTAAACAACAGCAACGGACATTGAGAGTTACCCATTGTCAATCAAACAGATATATGCCTGTCGTTTCTTACAAAATTAATCCAATCACCGTCATTTCAATTAAAGCTAGGTCCACAGTCGTCTATTTTTTCAATATTCAATAAATTTATGCTCTTCATTTTATTATAAACCTTTTGGAAAAGCACAAAGTACAATAATTAAAGCCAAAAAAATAACCAAACGATATTTTATGTATAAAAGAGAGTGATACCCCTTTCTCCACTATTAGAATAGGTGAACAATTGGAAAAGCACAGAGTACAATAATTAAAGCCAAAAAAATAACCAAATAACTAAAGCCAAAAAAATAACCAAATGATATTTTATGTATAAAACAGACTGGTACCCCTTTTTCCACTATTAGAATAGGTGAACAATGAAGTCATAGTAGTCTGCATCAATGGTATTTCTCTAAGTAGTACAGTGGTTAAAGTAAGGTCCATTGAGGAATTTCTTCACTATGGTATTTACTAATTCATTACTATTGAATTTATTGAGTATACTAGTGTGTAAACTTTTGAAAAAGTAGATGCAGGTAGTGACAGGCCGGCCACCGACTCATGGGAAGGGAAAATCAAGGACTACTTTACTTATCAGCTAACAATGGAAAATTTAAAAAAATATAGATTATTTTTTAAAATTTTATTTAATAAAATACTTTTTCAACTATAGAATAAATATAAAAATATAAAAATTTATAAAGTCCACAGAAAATTAATAAGAATCACTTAAATATATATCCCTTGTAAAGGACATAACAAAATAAACATACATTTTTAAATAGAGGATTTATGTATAACCTCTAAAGTGTTACCCTATTCCCCATTTATAACTCAAAGGCAATTACGTGTAATGTTGTGAGCAGAAAATTATGTGTAAGGTTGTGAGCAAGCATGGACAAAACACCCCTCATCTCTATAAATTAGACTTAAAGGATATGGCTTTAATTTGATGATCCAGAAGAATAAATATTAATTTACAATAAAATCTCATTCATATTCAAAGTAAAATGAAAATAGTATTAGTAAGTGTTTATTAATTAATATTAAATTATAAATTATTTTAATAATATTATTTTTGTTTAAAATTTAAACATGTAGATATATAGTAGTTTTAAATAATTGTAATTAACAAAATATTAAAATTTAAGATTTGATATATAGTAGTTTTGATATAGTCCTAACAACTTATGTTTTAAGATTTTAAAGACTTCTGATCCATTAGAGGAAATTCTTTTCCACTTTATTTTTGTTTTATTTAAGAAAATGTAGCTGGAAAAACTTTCAATCGATCTCAGTAATATCCTTCTCAGGAAACGTTAAATGATATCCTTGGTGACTCTCAGGGTGATTCCTCCGAGAGGGGTCTCAGTGAGAGTGAAGCTGAGGAAGTTGAAGTTTACATAGAAAACAAAAAGTTGAGCTACATGCTGAGCGTCGGCGCCAAGCCTATGAAACTTCTCCTGGGAAATGCAGAAACAACATAACGAGTTAGAAGCCTTTATTAACTACGACTTCTTTTGGTCCTGAACTTCATGTAGTTGCACAATACAGGAACGATTGAAGGGGGGAAATATTTTCAATCATCGCTATTGCCTCTTGTGACCTACAATGTACAAAGTTCAGTTGGATTGAAGGCCTAATGCATGAGCTGCCTTCACACAACCCTATAATATATAATCTATTTAAATTTATATGTTGGAAGTTACCCACTTCCTAATTTTATTTTCTGTTTGCAGGTTCAAAAAAATTCTAATAGTGGGTTTGTGTGCGTTCTTTGTGTTTTCCATTTGTGCATTCATTCGCAATTTGTATTCAACCTTCCCTGGAAGCTAAAGACAAAGATAGGCCGTCCAGATTTGGATTTTCTGATCTCTAATCATTAAGGAACAAGGTAGACAACCATACCACCTCCCGGCCTCCCTCCTCCATTCAGGTTTTTGGTGCTTCACAACTTTACAAAAACCCTCTTTCCAATTCTCTGAAATTGCTGAATCTCCACTACCATTAATTCACAACCCTTTCCAAATGAAGAAACTATGACGAGTGGAAAATATAAACTTGAAGAGAAGACTATGAAATAATTGTACGAGTTTTCGATGAAGTGGTTCTGCATCTATAGAACATTACCTCGTCAGATTGTAATGGATTGTTGAGCCACATACCAATTGCCAAGAAGATGATGTAATCTGATGAGGAGATCCTATTCTTTGGGGATGTATTCCCATGCTTAATATCTGGACAAAGATAGTTCGAACAACGCAATCTACAACTTTTTCCACAATGCTTGAGACCTCCAGTACATAAATATTCAGCTCAATTGTGATTCTATATGTTAGTTTACAAGCTTCTCATAAATCTTCAGCTCAATTGTGATTCTGGGTCAATGCAAGAAGATGAGAGACTTTTTAGATGCAATCCTAATTTTAAAAAACACGATCACATTACCAAAAAATACAACGCGTTTCTGCTACATAGCACTTGCTATGGTTCAACCCGAGCCTGAAATGTCATGGGACATGTAGGATAGGAAACCATATCGCGTACATGTTATATAACTACTAAAAGCGCTAGCAATCTGTACTTCTAAAATAATTTATATACAGAGGCCCGAAACCCGCGGCCTAGGTCGCTAGCAATCTGTACTTCTAAAATAATTTATATACAGAGGCCCGAAACCCGCGGCCTATTTTACCTATCAGGAACGCGAAAACGACGACGATTTGGATCATTTTGGAGCAAATTAAGTGCTTGGGATTGTTGGAGGAGCTGATTTAGTTGGAGGGGAGGATATTCCACTGGTGAATTATCATCCAACCAGGTAATTCAATCGCCCAAAGCATTCTTTTTTGTCAATTTTAACCTATAATTGTGTTTTTTAATAGAATAATCAACCCAACAACTCCCAAGCTAATGTTTGATGGATTCAAACTAAAAGAGGCAATAAGAAACAAAAACATCATGTCTAATAGATATTCAATGTTTCAAAAGGGTAGAAATATATAAAACAAACACAAGTATAGAGTGTGTGTGGAAGGAGGCTAAAATTATAAGCCAAGGGTTTTAACAATTAAAAAAAATATATATATATCTACATTCAAATTAAAGACAAAGAAAGATAGAAAGCCCACATCATAACGAGATTGAGAGGCATAAACAAAAAGAAACAAAAATACTATAAGAGAGACACAAAATTACTACTAAGTAGGGTTCTAAACAACACATATCTCATAATTCTCCACAATATGCAAGAGAGAGTAATTGACAAGATAGCTTATGTTCCAATTACAATAGAAGCCCTAAATATTACACACCAATTGGTAGAACTAACATAAAAATATGGTATAAGGCACAAGGTGTAAGAAACGTATGTTAGAAAACACAAGAACACGAATTCTGTTCTTTTATCCTATAAACATAATAAATAAAATTAGAAACATGTGAGACCCTAGGTCTCCCTAAGATCCCTTGATCTAGAAAAGACATAAATGACTTTACTCAAATAGTCTATGCCCCTGCATCACTAAGTTTATCAACCATTTTTTAAAATAGCAAAAACAATGGGTAATATATTTCTACATGTCGAGTCTCTAAGCTCATCTACAACCAATTGTAGTCCAGTCCACAAATTCTCCATTTTCCATGTAACTTTTGGTTGGTTTCCATGGTTATACAACAATGGAAATGGTGAACATCCATGAACTACCTAGAGTGCGTCGTGAGAGTGTTCCCAACCATGATCGAGAAATTATATTTAGAGGATATGGTGGTAGCCCTATATCACCCCTTTTTTTGTCTCACATGTCCTAATAGTTTCTTGCCCCTTTCTTTTATATATCCAAGGGACATAAAGGCCAAAACATGTCAAAATAACACTCCTAAATTCAAAGAAGTTTAAACCCAAGTGTGCATGGAAAATTCACCAATGAGGGTGAAGAAGTGGCTTAACTTCTAGAAAGAAGTTGAACGAAACTCACTATTTAATGGTTAAATGTTTACTTTTAAGTTTTAAATGTTTGTAAGTGAATGCCATTAAATTGCTTACTTGAGTTTTCCTTAATTTACATTTTCAATTTTGAAGAGCTGTCATTATATACCATGTATATGTTTCTAATGATTTCCTTATTGTTTTTTTTATTGTAGTTGCGGCTATGGACACCAATGTTGAAATATTGATTGAGCTTGCCTAGTTGAGAGGACTTAGTACTACTTTTAGTGGTGGTGATAGGATTCGACGTTCACTTGCATCCACTTTGAATGCAATTGTTGAGACTATTACATTGCCAAGCAACATACTATATGATATTACATCATATAGAGAAAGAAAAATACAAGAGTACACTGATGGGATTGGCTATAGTGCAATAAAAAAGTTGAAAATTACCAAAGAGCATATATTTTCATTGTTTAGGGATCCTCGCACGGGGGAAAGGGCCCAAATGAAAATAGGCCACATATCTCTATCGAGTGGTGTACATATCAGCCATTTGTTGATAACTGGATGGACAGATGGTATATGGTTTTTGATATGCCACCACACAACAATAGGGAAATCCCCCTGTATTTCCTTCAGAAGATGTATGCAGAGTTCATGTTGGGTAAACACGTAAACTATTTTGATATATTTCTGTTTCAGGGGATTGGAGGGGGGATGCCCCAAAACCGACCCAATGCCAGGCTTCGAGACGTTGATCGCCCTATCCCTTCACCTCGCAGGCAGTTGCCTGGGCCATATGTCCCACCTGCACATCGTGTTATTCCACAGACACATGATGCATTTTTGAGTTTGGCATGGGCCATTGTTTTCCATAGCACTATGGTTCAACATATGTGTGAGGAAAGGACATCTGTCCCTAGTGTGGTACATACACCAGGTCGTCATGTTGCAAGACCATCTTCTAGTGTAGTACCACCCACTAGTGCAGTACCCCCATCTACTGCAAGACCATCTACTAGTGCAGCACCATCAACACATTCCCAGCTTACTTTTGAGCATCACGAGTGCACATCATGTGGTAGTCCCTGCTATGGCCTTTCGTCAGATGTTGTATTCAGTGGGTTTTTGAGTGATGTATGTATATGGTTAATTGTAATAAATTCTTCATTTATTTTCCTCTTTGTACACATATGTATAGTTCGAGCTAATATATTAATTTTTTGAACTTGCAGTTGATGCTTTATGCCAGCAGCGATGCCCCAAAGTTTCATGTTCCACACTCTACAGAGTGGCATGACATTCCATCCACTGATCCCTTGGTTGGTGGAGAGATTCCTATAGCACCCATTGCTGTATCTCACACTGAGGTAAACATTTTAAAATTTTAGTTTTTTAATACTTGTTAATTTGTTAATTTCCACATACTGTACATGTTAGTTCACTAATTTTATCTACGGTCCAATATTTACAATTATTAAACTTGCAGATGCCAGATCCTTCACGGGGAAAAGCAGTGATGGAGGTAGGATCCATGGTCGTATCGACCAAGGAAATATCTGGGCATGACATTCCATTCACTGATCCCTTGGTTGGTGGAGAGATTCATATAGCACCCATTGTCGTATCTCACACCGAGGTAAACATTTTAAAAATGTCACTTTTTTAATACTTATTAATTTGTTAATTTCCACACATTGTACATGTTATTTCACTAATGCTATCTACGATATAATATTTACAATTATTAAACTGGAAGATGCCAGATCCTTCACGGGGGAAAGCAGTGATGAAGGTAAACATTTTAAACATTTAAAAAATGTCATTTTTTAAATACATGTATGTTCGTTGAATCATGCATGTATAACTCCATGTACTCTTGTTGACTGTAGGCACCAACCAAAACACCTGGACCATTTCCTCGAGTTGTATCTCCTCATAGTCCATATGTGAACAAGGGTCATGTGTATATGAGGTGGCTTACTCCTAGAAAGAGTCGAGTTGTCCACGACCATGGAGATACTGATACCATGGTAATGTATATCCTTCGATGATATTTCTTGGTTAACTTGAAATCCAGTGCATAAAATGTTTTGTTAATGTTTGATTTGCATGTTTACTATATCAAGAGCCAGAGTTTACTACTGAAAACCTTGTAGGGATGGTTGATGCAGCAGTCAGTGCTACATCTACAATGGCAACAAGTCACACAGAGGTACAATGATTTCAACATGATCGTTATATAGTTTATTATTGTTGGCGTATGTTTATTCATGCATATCTAACTATTTCAACATTTGGTGATTGTAGCCACCAACAACAGGAGTTATTGATGTAGCAGTCAATGTGGTATCTGCAAGAACAACGAGCCACACAGAGGTACAACTATTTGAACATGATCTAGACATAGTGTGTTATTGTTGTCTATTGTTTATTCATGCACATTTCTAACTATTTCGAGATTTGGTGATTTTAGCCACTACCACCAGTAGCAGTTCTTTCCCCCTCTGGTTCGACCATGGATGCGACCATCCTTGATGTTCAACCAATAGCTCCATCTGCTACACAAGAAACACAATCCCATTTGTCACAGTCTCTCACTGAGGTGAGATGTCCATTAATGACCAATTGTTGCATGCAATGTCCATTAACATTTTGATAATTGTTGAGTTAATTTAGATAAGGTATTTTATTGAGCTAATGTATTAGTACATAGATAGTTGAATTTAATAATTGATATTTAATTTGTAGGATCCAGAGATGCACATTGGTCCTAGAGTTGTGCCTACAGGATCAACCTCGAGAAAGAACAAGAGGAAGCTTGAGTTTTGATGTGTCTTAAGGGATATGTACATTTCGATACATGTACATGTGGCTTGGACAGTTTTGGATACATGTACTTTTGGAGACATGTACATTGACATTTCACTTACATGTACATATGGATTGGATAGTTTTGGATACATGTACATGTGGCTTGGATAGTATTGGACAGTTGTGGAGACACATGTACTTCTGGTTACTTTTGGATACTTTTGGATATATATGTACTTTTGGAAACATGTACATTGACATTTCAGTTATAAATGAACGATACATTTCACTTTGAATTTGTTCTTTGGTTTCCACATGTTCTTGTGTCAATCTATTGTATTAATTTGTGAGGATTATCTATTACTTATGAATGCACTATGTCAAAAGAAAAAACTATTATATTTAAAGGTTTCAATGATCTCACTACATGCACACTAAAGTCAAAGTTCTTTCTCATGTAATTTAATAAATATAAGTGCAATACAATGTATTTCAAGGTTTCAATGAACTCACTACTTGCACACCAATTGGATATATCTAATTAAAAATTGTGAGTTTGGATTCATTAAATTACAAGTTAACTCAATGCTCAAGTGTAATTTAATAAAACTAAGTGCAATACATGCTTCACATTTCATCAACATCCAAAAACACTATTCAACAAACCTCATGCACCTAATGATTAATCACTCAGCATTAAAGGAACTACAATAGAATCCAAAGACTGAGAACCAACTTCGTGAATCAACATGATTTGAAGCATAAGTCCACTCCATTTGAAAAAGTTGAGTTGGACATTAGATTGATTTTGAATTGAGTTGTGACAGTAAGATACGATTAGGGTTAGGATTAAGGTTTCCTTGGTAGGGTTATGGTTATGAGCCATGCATGTTAAACAATAAACCCTGGTTAGGGATAGGGTTTTCCATGTTTGGCCTTCGTTGGCATGAAATGCATTGTCCAACTTTGGCCCTCATTGGCATGACTACATTGTCCCTACTAAGTGAAACCATAGCTTCAAAAACCACCATAGATGGAGGTCACCGGGAAATGGATAGGAGGGAGAGCCCCCCCCCCCCCCCCCCCCCCCCAGCTAAAATCCCATGTCACAAATCCAACGGAATCGATGGTTCATTGATCGGAGGCCCGATTATCGCTCTATGGCGAGTTGCAGGTCACCTCCAGATACCGTTCAGGGACACCTAGTGGACTTGTGCCCGATGCGCAAAAAAACTCGCGAAGCCGTAATCTTGAATTCCTTCAACTCCTGCTTGCGTGTTTGGTCATGGGAAATATGGCAACGCCAATTGCATCCCCACTGTCCGTGGCTTTCCAGCTTTGGCCCTCGTTGGTGTGACTGCATTGTCCCATACTAAGTGAAACCCTAGCTTCAGAAACCACCATAGACGGAGGTCACTGGGAAATGGACAAGAGGGAGAGCCCCCCCCCTAGCTAAAATCCCATGTCACGAATCCAACAGAATCGACGGTTTGTTGATCGAAGGCCCGACCATCAATCCATGGCAAGTTGTAGGTCACCTCCAAATATCGTTCAGGGACACCTGGTAGACTTGTGCTTGATGCGCAAAAAACCTCATGGAGCTGCAATTTTGAATTCCTTCAACTCCTGCTAGCGTGTTTGGGCATGGGAAATATGGCAACTCCAACTACTTCCCCACCGTCCGTGGCTTTCCATCTTTGGCCCTCGTTGGCATGACTGCATTGTCCCCTACTGAGCGAAACCCTAGCTTCAAAAACCACCATAGACAGAGGTCACCGGGCAATGGACAGGAGGGAGATCCCCCCCCTTAGCTAAAATCCCATGTCACAAATCCAACGGAATCAACGGTTCATTGATCGGAGGCCCGAGCATCGATCTATGGTGAGTTCTAGGTCACCTCCAGATACCGTTCACGGACACCTGGTGGACTTGGGCCCGGTGCACAAAAAACCTCACGAAGCGGCAATTTTGAATTTCATCAACTCCTTCTAGCATGTTTGGGCATGGGAAATATGGCAACGCAAACCGCATCCCCATCGTTCGTGGCTTTCCATCTTTGGCCCTCGTTGGCGTGACTGCATTGTACCCTACTGAGTGAAACCCTAGATTGAGAAACTACCATAGAAGGAGGTCACTGGGAAATGGACAGGAGGGAGAGGCCCCCCACTAGCTAAAATCCCACGTAACGAATCCAACGGAATCGACGGTTCATCGATCGAAGGCCCGAGCATCGATCTATGGCGAGTTGCAGGTCACCTCCAGATACCGTTCAGGGACACCTGGTGGACTTATGCCCGATGCGCAAAAAAACTCACGAAGCCGTAATTTTGAATTCCCTCAACTCTTGCTAGCGTGTTTGGGCATGGGAAATATGGCAATGCCAACCACATCCCTACCGTTCATGGCTTTCTATATTTGGCCCTCGTTGGCGTGACTGCATTGTCCTCTACTGAGCAAAACCCTAGCTTCATAAACCACCGTAGATGGAGGTCACTCGGAAATGGACAGGAGGGAGAGCCCCCCCCCCCTAGCTAAAATCCCACGTCACGAACCCAACAGAATCGACAATTCATCGATCGGAGTCCCAAGCATTGATCTATGGCAAGTTGCATGTCACCTCTAGATACCGTTTAGGGACACCTGGTGGACTTTGGCCGATGCACAAAAAACCTCATGGAGCTGTAATTTTGAATTCCGTCAACTCCTGCTAGCGTGTTTGGGCATGGGAAATATGGAAATGCCAACCGCATGTTGTTTTGAGTTGTCGAGCTGTGCATCAACGACTTAATGCTACTTTTGAGTTGTTGAGCTATCATTGCTAGTATGTTGTTTTGTTTCAGGATTTTTATAATACATGATCAATGAGAAACATGAGTAAATGAGTTTATTGTTATCTTTTAATTGGAAATTAAACTCCTTAATAAAATCATATCTTTTAATTGAAAATTAAAATATCACAATTTCAATTACACCAATGACCCAACATGTCAACCTCCCAAAATTTTCTATTATGCATTACATGAAACATTAACCTTTTGAAAGCATGAGAGGTTCCAAATTTTGTTTGTTTATTAAGTTTATCACTTAATATCTTCACATGCATGATGTTGACCTACTTCACATGCATAATGTTAGCGCATGTTACTTTTGAATACTTCATATGCATAATGTTGAAGCATGTTACTTTTGAGTTGCTTGTGTCAATATTAGTAGGTTATTTTCTTCCACTTTCAATGTTCAAAAAAACATAACCAACTAAAAACAAAGTTAAATAAATCTCTTATTATCTTTTATTATCTTTTAAGTAGAAATTAAACTTCTCAATAGAAAAAAATGAGATGAAATTCCAACACTACTAGGCACTACCCCTTTGGCAATGGACATGCGGGTATAAGAGGTGAGTTGTCAAGAAGGAAATTATACAAGCCCTAAAACATAAGTTTATCGTTGCAGCATCTTGTTTCCATCATCCTAGTTGTATATATCGGCTGAAAATATTGACAATATTACCTACTTGAAAAATTAGGGTTTTAGTCTTGTAAGAGAGCCTACAAAGAACTTTTATAGGTATGACCTACAGAGGTACATGTATGTATTCTAATGTTATGTATATCATGTGAATGAGATCTTGAAATGTTCATATGATTGATATATATGGTTTATTGATCATATGTAAAATTTGTCATGTTCATTAACTTGACATACAAGAGAAATTTTGGCATATTAATAAACAACATTATGGAAAATTTCCCATATCAAGAACACAAAATTGACATATTCATAAGAAAAATACATGGGAAAATTAAAATTATGATACATACCTCATCATGCTAGATCCCACCTATTATCATACAACCAAGCCCTCCGAATCATCTCTTATAATGATGGTATCCATTAGTCTCTCGTGCTCTATATCCGATAAGAAGCAGCGTACCTTCGACGAGCCGCATTGCAGTCATTTGTTTGTGTGTTCTTACCAATTTTACCAAAGACATCTACTAAGCTTTTAACTATATGAGAAATTGGTCCAGAAGTCTTTATCATCTTTATCCCTAACGATTTCCTAAAAATATTCATGCCCCTAGATTTTAACAATGATAAAAATAATCTACATTTATCTCCATCACATTTAGAAACAAAATATTTGTTTAGTATCTGTTGAGTTTGATAAGCAATACTATGTTTAGATAGCATACCTTCAATGGAATTGAGGAGTCCTTCATCAACTTGTATACGCTTTGGAGTTCTTCGACGTGTGCTTTCTAATGGAGGTAAGGGGGATGGATTTCTATCATCTAGTGCATCAACAATACGCTCTGGTGTTTCAGTAGCAACTTGTTGTCCTTCATTCTCTTCTTGGTAGTTGGATGGTGGAAGTCCAACATCCTCATCGATGGTTCGGATAATATTTTCTTCTTCAACATTAGGCTCCATGTCCAACACCTCTTCAACAGTAGGCTCCATGTACAATGCCTCTTCATGAGCTTCGTCTTGAGATGGTAACTTATCACTTTGACTTGATGTGGGATTTGAAACAATGAGCACCTACATTTTGCTTCTTGAATACTTCCATGGGGTTCTTTTTCAGCAACTATTGTGGAAATTGAAGGTCCCTCTAGTGAATGCTTCCTTTTTTCTTGTGCTGGATTAATAGGATGAACCGTCGTATCCTCTATAATTGGATATGGATTAGTTTCCACAGAAAGCCTTTGATTCATCATGTCTATTCTTTTCTTTTCTTTCTCTTCTTCGGTGACTTCTTAAGGTCTCTTCTTCCTTGCTGATTTTCTTCCTCGATTATATACATTCCCCATCACCACAATGATCAATTCAATATAGTTTGTTTTTTTTGCTCCTCAATTACAAGCTTTCAAACCTTTAACTTGCTTTATAACTATTGATCCTTCAAGGTGCTTCAATCTTCCTTCTCAATTGTTCATATTTTCCATCAAGACAATAATGAATGGGAAAATTTACCTTTGGTTCTCTTGAATAATAAGCAAATGA
>LPNX010243764.1:139089-154082 GCA_001517045.1 Pseudotsuga menziesii
ACATTTTTACTTATACAAAACGCGTATGCGTTGTGCTTTACTAAATCGTGCTTGCATATTGTTTAAATTAAAAAAATTATTCCCTCTAAATGACAAGGCCGAGCCTCCACCCATGCTTTCATGGAATTCCTATGCCTATGTGTCTACTTTGTACTTTGCTTCGGATTCAATATGCCTATGCCTTGGAGTATGATAAACCATGGCTAATTCAGCATTATATCCAAATTTCCAATATGCTCGTGTTTAGCGGTTCGTCTGATTATGTTGCACACCTCCATTTTTTTATGAGATTTTAGAAACAGATATGTTTTTTTTGCAGATTCTAAATATGTAAATTTTAACAAGAATACATATTTTTTTCTATTTTTTTCTTATTTATCTTCTATCATCACTCCTCAACTCAAAAAACACATTGTTAGTGTTTTGTCCATATCTCTTTCATTTCTAAACCATTTAAAAAAAATTGTATGGTGCACTACAGAACACCAACCTCTACATGCTATAAAAAACCCATTTCCAAATAATTGCATTAAGACATTCAAATGCTACAGCCACAGTTGACGTACCATTTTCAAGGTTTGATCTCTTAGATAATTAAAAACAAAGTTAAAAATATTATTTTTATTATTGAAAAAATAGTCGTGCACTAGTCCTATATGTTCTCTATATGTATACCGGTTTTCATAAGTTTATTCCATCATTTAGACACTCAGACGCTACACCCACAAAAACATATACCTTATAATTTGTCCCAAAAATAAAAAGTTTCCGTTAAAAAATATCTAACTTTAGATAGTTAACAACATTTTCAATAGAAAAAAATTATATATTTGGAAAGGTCATTCAATTTCCTACATTTCTTGTTTTTTACTGATCGCAAGATTCATTGTGTAAGTGTCTCAAAATATCCATGCAAGTTGATGGATGTCTGTTTTTTCAATTTTGTATTGCATTTAACGCGCCAAAAGAAACCTTCAACTTCTTGCACACACTCTTCTATATGTTAGTTTACAAGCTTCTGATATTTTCGAGAAAAGAGATGATTCCCACATTTCTGTATAATATTATATAAATTTAGATATAGATCTATATTTTATACCGAATTAGATTTATCCTCATGAAGTCTAACTATTCCAAAACATTAAAATCTTATAATTTCAATAGAAAAGTTAATCCTTTGACCATGCAAAACACTTGAATTCAAAGACAATTTTATGGACATTGGAATTTGATAATTTTAGTAGAATAAGTTAATCAATAAGAAGTTTTTCCATTCAGCTTATCTGGTAGTATGTTTTCCAATGAAAAAAATATTTATATTCAGATTATGAGCTATTAAGTTTGATTATTAAAACACTTAATTTGTATTTTATGTAGAGTAATTTTTTTTTAGTATTGTAAAGATAAATATTTTGGTTGTTTGTATTTTGGTTTGAAATTTAGTCTCATGAAATGTACATATAAATGTCAAAATATTAACATTGTATTTGCTAATCCATTTTTATATTAAAAATACTAGTTTTATCAATTAAACAATGTACTTTGAGTGAAACTAGTCTAATCCAATTTAGATAGTGGTAAAATGGTTAAAAACTCAGTAGCTTTAGTTTTCTGTTTTTAGTGAGGTTATTTATAAAGATTTTAAATAATTCTAAATATTCAAAAGTAAAGTTTCATATCAAAAAATTTATTAATTAAAATATTATTGTATTACATGTCTTTAAAATTAACAATATTTATTGAATTAAAATAAAAGTAAAAAATATTATTTTTATTGATGATTTTGTTAATGAAGCTTATTTTTTAGAGAGACTGTTTACCTTCTTTGAAGTCATTAGATACTCTTCTCATGTCCATTGGTTGTAGCTATGGTGGTTGGGAGGAATGCTTGTTACTCTTCCCACCTACTTTCAATTCTTGTAAGTGACATGCTTGTTTTGTTAAGACCATTCGTAATAAATGAGTGGATTGAATAATTTTTCCCATATATTTGTTTTGATCATACCTTTTTTTTCCTTTTAAACAACATTGTAGAAATTAATGTATCCATATGAATTATTCATAGTCATTCCATTCTTGGAAAGAGATAAAATGGCTTACCTGCTTAAAAAATGGCTGGAAATTCGAGCAGAATTATGAGAAATGGTATGCCACATGGCTCTTACTATGATTTATTTTCATTTGAGAGCAATGTCTCCAAATTGGAGCACGATTTTGTGAGAGGTGTAAAATTGTATATTATGAAGAACAAAAATGTCTCGCTTGGTTGTGCCAGTTTTCTATTTTCATGATGAAGAGATAACTTGAAATTTGTAAATTTTTGGTAAAAGTGTACCTGCTCACATGTAAATATCAAAAATTACAAATTGGAATGTTAAGTGATTTTTATTTTTAATTTTGCAAGAAAACTGTTTTAAGGACTCATGAGAAAAAATTACAAAACATAATTTTAAGCACGGACATGGAATGAAAGACAATTGGCATATTTTCAAATAAAAGATATAGAAATGAAGAGCTTATTCAGAGGATGGAGTTCTGTATCAAATTTTAATTCATTGCTCACCAAACATTTGCATTCATTACAACATCCCAGTCGATACTTTACTGAGGACTTAACATTTCAATTTGCTTTTAAGTAAAATAAATATATTGATATAGTAATTGAGTACATTCCCCTGAAGTTTTATAAACTGCCTTAGTTTGAAGAGACTTCGATTAGCTAGGCCCTATTTTCTTTTCAACAAATAACATGTTTAAATCCAAGATTATAAGTCACATAACTACTAACCGATGTCTAGGAAATTCACATAGCAAGTGTGTAAATGACAAGTTCCTCAAGGGTAAGGATAGTGCCATTTTGTCTTTCTGTGCTTGGAAGTTTCTTCATTTGGAAAGGGTTGCGAATTAATGGTAGTGGAGATTCAACAATTTTAGAGAATTGGAGAGAGACTTTTGTAAAGTTGTGAAGCACCAGAAACCTAAATTAATCTCATTGTTTGAATCTATAGTTTAGGACTACACTCGGTCTTAGTTTTTGTCTATTAATTCTTCCAATTGTAATTTTAATTTGTTAAGTTTTAAAATTTCCATTCGATAAGGAGATTTTGAATTTGGTACAACTCCTGGTACTAATTCGATTGTAAAATCCAGATCTCTCTTTTGAGGTAGTCCTGAAATTTCTTCCAAGAAAACATCCAAGAAATCTTGTAGGATTGGAATGTCATCGAAATTTAACTTATCTTTCTTATCAATTTGTTCATTATTTATTATGTGTACAACTAAAACTTTACATCATTTTTCATTTGCAAGGCTGAGATTTTTCTAACGAAGACCTTCCTAGGTATTCCTTTGACTGAAACCCTTTCTCCCTTATCATTCAAACAAGTAAAAGTTTTCTGAAAATAGTTTAAAATCACTTGGTGTTTTTCCAGCCAATCCATACCTATTAGGACATCATAAGATCCTAACGGTAACATATTTAACTTGACTTGAGTTTCAAACTGATTCATAAGCAAATTCCATTTTTCAACATAATTAACCACTTTCCTTTTAGTTCCTGTAGCTAACTGGACCAACCAGGATTTTCTAACTTTTTTAAAGATAAAGTACACTTTTTCGCTATGCTAGGAGATACATAAATTAATCTAGCACCTGGATCAATCAGGATGGAAACAAACTGTTTTTGTATCATACCTTGCACTTCCACCATGGAAGTTTGATGGTCTACATGTCGGTTCTCTCAAGCTGCATTTATTTTTGGCATTTCATTTTTCCACATCTCCAACCGTTTCCTCTTCTTGGATGGTATGCATGTTGCTGAAGTTCCCTTTTCTTTTCAGATAGAACTTGTTATAATGTGGTCCTTGGCATTCCCGACACTTGATAGGTTCCTTATGTTCATTATTTTTAACAAAGTTGTTAGGAATGTCCCTTCCTTTTGGTGTTGTAGTATTATGTGGTACTTTATTTTTAAAATATGCTATTTAATGGTTATTCTTATAGAAATTCTGAGATTTATTTCCAAAAATATTATTTGAATTAAACCCTCTTCTTTTCTGGTCAAAGTGACTTGTCTTCTTATTCTTCTAGTTAGGTAAAATTTCTCTTTTCTTACACTGTTCATAACAGAAATCAGCTTTTCTCATAGCTTCCTCAAGAGTCTTCGAGTTATCAAACTCAATCCTATGTTTGAAACTAGTGGAAGATAGCTTAAAAATCTTTGTATTTCAGGATTTTCATTAATTATGTAAGATACATATCTTAACAGGCTTAGAAATTTGCTACTTAACTCTTTCATTGAGATTGAACCCAATTTTAATTCATAGAATTCCTTAGCTATCTCCTCGTAGTATTGTTAAGATAAAAACTTTCTTTTAAAATACTTTTTAAAAACTCTCCAGGTTAAGTACTTCTCCTTAATATTTTTGACCATTTTTGTGTCTTGCCACCAGATATCAGCTTTTCTAGTTAAATTGTAAATAGCCATCCAGGATTTTAGTCTGTCAGAATAGTTGTAAATATGAAAATATTTCTTCATTCTTGACATCCAAGCCTCAGCTTCTTCACCTTTTTCTACTTCTCCATTAAACATGGGAGGCTTTATTTTTTAAAATTTCCCATAAATTTCCTCATAGGGTTTATACTTCCTTATCCTAGGTTTACGGTCACTTTCACTATTGTCACTTGAGTATTTATACCTTCCCTTGTATGACCTTGCATTAACCTCTGAAGAAGATTCACTATCATAATATTTTGCTTTCTTTCCATTATGTTTGTAAGACGTTGTTTCAGAATCGGTTTCATAAACATTTATTTTATCTTTTCCTCTGTTATGCATTTTGTCTATTAACATCTGATTCATTTCTAGAATTCTTTCATTATCCATTTTTATAGTTTGCAATTAATCTTTTAACTCCTTAAATGTTTGTAGTAACTTTAAAGGTGGATTATTCAATTCTACATAAATGTTATCTGGATTGTTGTGCTGAGAACCATTTTCAGCAGATGCTTCAACACCTTCCATTTTCCTACAAAAACATATTTTATATTTATGTACAGAAATAACTGTAAACAGAATCAGTGTATTTCTTTTCTTATTTGCATGCGAGTGATCCAATAATTCCTAGTGTTTGGAAACTCGCTCTGATACCACTTGTAACAACCCTAAAATTCACAAATAAATAAAAAAAAATTCATTTATCATGTGTAACTCTAAGATTGCTAGGAAGTAATTTCAAGAGTTCTTTACTTCATGATGAATTTATTAATAAACTACAAGATGTATGTGCCTATGTTAGTGTTTAGCATTAGCATGCTTTGTTTTAGGACCTTTTGTCGATATTACATCATACATTCTGGTTGATATTAAATTGTGGCAAAAATATACTTTTAGAACTTTGTTGGTTGCAATGTTGTAACACTATTTTCATTCTTTTAGTTTTTGTCCTTCCTATGAGCTGCGAAAGGGAAAGGTTACAGTCTTACTTAGCCTTTAAGGCTACCGCATGAACCTTTGTCTCGCTTGTGCAGGTGAAAGGGATCACACTCTTGTTTTTACTAAGGATGATCATAACTCCAAGGTGTTACAAAAACATAAGCAAGTAAGATGGGAAACCAAAGTTTGACAACCAAATCTAACCCAATCTTAAACTAGAACATCCTACCAAACTATAAATTATGCTATAATTCAAAAATCGAGTTACAAGTTATAAAGCAATATACAAAAGTGCAAAGGGCTCTCGAATGCAAAATATGTTGACTGGGAAAGGTCGACTTGATAGTTCGTTAAGGTACGGGATGCATATTGAATGCTCCCTAAGACAAGTCATCTGGGTTCCTTTACTCTTCCCGTTGGATGTCAAAAGTTTTGAGAAAAACCCTAAGGGTTTATTGTCTATTTGAAAAAATGTAAAATTTGTCTGAGAATATTTGTTCTTTTATTTTTCACTCTATGAAACTCTGTTAGTTTCTTTACTTGCCTGACCATGTAGTATCGAGGGTGCTTCTAGAGGAAATGATATGAATTGCTCTTTCTCCTTACCTATACATTTGTGAGACCTTGTCGATGGTGTTGGTTTTGTTGAGTGGAAAGAAGAGCTTACAAAATCAGGTAAAATATTTTTATAAAATTGTGATGAATCAAACTTCTCAAGCCATAGTTTGCTTTTTTGTCAAAAACATGGTTTAACCTCCGAGTTTGTGGGTGCAGGAGGGTTCTAGGTTCTTTCTCTGTGGCTATAATTTCTCAGTCGGATGGTGCATTAATCAAAAACTTACAGCCGGGTAATACTTGTTCCTAGATCTTCGTGGCTCTATGGTTGTACCTCCATGACAAGTTATGCCTTTGTTGGAAGCATTGGTGTTTCCTATATGCGCATGTTTGTTTAAATGGAAGTGATAATGTTCCTTTGGTAATGAAGTTGATACTGTAGTGATATTTTTCTTAACTTTGTAAAGACCCGTGAGGCTTTAATACTATAACCTTGTTTATTTAAATATCGATGCGACTGTGTATATTTTGGTAATTTTATGAACTTGGCAATGTAAAGGATTTCGTCGCCTATGGAATCTTAGGGACTATTCTAGTGTTTTAATATAAATGTATTGGAGCATTGCTACTTGTTTTGATAGTGTAATTGTTATGTCTTTATAAAGACCCATGAGGGCTATCTATAATTCCATGTTTAAAATTTACCAATAATGTAGCATGGTTTGTTTGTTCACCATTGCAACTGTGTACATTTTCTTTCCCCTATACTTGAATATCAGTTTCGTTTATCATTTTGAATGTTTGCAAGAGATGTGGTTGTGAGGCCCTTCCTGTCTTGTTTGGTTTAGAACAGTTCCATAATTCCATCGTCAGTTACATTTGTTATTTGAATCGACAATGGTTTTTAGGGTTGATAGTAACTCGCATGGGCTCATATCTATTCTTATAGTTTTTATGGTTCAAAATGTTGTAACACAATATGGTAGCCGAGAGGCATTTATCTTAATGCATTCATTTTATTTGGAATGAAATCCATGGGTTATAAAGCCACTGTAAATAAATTATTGCCATTTATCTATTTATGAATAAAATTCTAAGAGTAGCCCGTGAGGCCTTATATTGTATTTGCCACACTCCCCAATTTGCAAAAAACAATTTTATATTATTTGAGGAACATTGTGTTAAATTTTATGCTAAGTTGTAATTGATGACCCAGTGGGGTCAAGAATATTTAATGTAAATTTAGAATATTTTATTTATAAATAAATAAATGAGGAGACAACAACTTAGGAGAGCTGTTAAAAGAGTGTTTACTAGTCAATTAGTGAAGGAGACTGGGTGGAGAGCAAACTGACATGTGGCAGCATCCTCAAACCACTTCCAACTCTTCCAGGTGGCAACTTCCCTATATTTGAGGTCATGATTCCCCAAGAAAATGGAATCAGAGCAGGTGGCTCATTTAATGAAAACTGACCCAGAAGATCTAGGCATCTCTATAAAATTTCCCATTGAAGAGAGCTGAGGCTGCTCATTCTAGAGAAGTGATCATTCAGGGTGAATGAATTTACTCAAGAGAAATTCAATGGAGGGGAGTTTGGAATGTGATTGAGGGGATAATTGCTGAGATTGATCTAGTTGCAGCTTTTAAGTTGAAGATCATACTGCTAAGAGCAAGTTTTTATTACTAAGGTAATTGAACTAGTCAGGTGACAGAGGTTTTTACAGTTGCATTCTCCACCCAGTTCTCAGCCAAGAAGACCAGGAACAGACTAGAGGGTCCTGAGGAAGCATTGTTTGAGTGCTCTCCAGGAGTTTTGCAGGGAGGAACGGCCTCCTTAAGCTGTTGTCGTCTTTTTCTCATCAGGTTCTATTTTGTTGTTACTGTCTTCAATTAAATATTTCATAGTTACCTATTACAAGCATTGTTGGTTTTAGGGTTTAGAAATGAAAAGTAACCGTGTAATGTTAAGTTCAGTAAAATTGATAGATTATTCATAGAAATGGAAATGATCATGTAAATAGAGAAATAGATAAAAATTAAATTTCCAAGCTGTGTTTTTCCACACCTGAACTCAGGTCGTACTGTAGCACAGTTAGATTGTTTTAAGTAAATGAAATAATTCTTTTATTAGAATGAAAATAGTAGATATGATTCTTGTATCTGTATGTAAATAGAAATAGATTTTATTTCAATGTTTATGAATACAATGAAAAAGCAGTGTTATGTTTTGCTTACACTTATTGTTTTACTTAAACTAATTAAATGGAAACACAGGTATAAGAAAATAGTAAATATCCTATTACTGCAGTATTAGCATACTGATAGGAAATAAAAATACTATAGTAAAATAAACAACTAATGTTTGAGAAAGCACATAAAAAGATAATAGCAATTTTTTTAAAATATTAACTTAAACAAAAACCCGCGCAAGGATTCTTTATAATCCTTTTATATTTATAAAAATTACTGAGAGTCGAGATTATTCTAATTTTAAAGTATTCTAATGTGATTATTATATGGTAACATTATAAAACAATGTGGTATTGTATGATTACATTAACACATATAGCAGGGCGATAACCTAGAAATTGAAGTTATAGCTTGATTTCTAGTAGTGCAAAAAGATAATCATAATTGCATACAATCAAACAAGTTGACATTCTTCACGACCAGTAAAGAAGAGTTAAGGTAGAGATATGTATTTTATTTGTAAACTTTACCTTGAAATTCATAGGATTATGTTCATGCATAAAAAAGTAGTACATTTGAGTATTAAAGATGACAATAGAAGTAAGATCATGATATAGTAAAAGTATTTTGTATGTCAGGATCATGAGCCCTATGCTCACTAAAAGAATCTATAATGGACTAGGTATTATAATCTTACAACATAAAGAAGCCTTGGAAGAACTGATTCTCGTAAATGGCATTTACGATGTTAAGGATAAAAGTCATTATGTCCTAAAAATAAATGCTGTCATAGATCCAAAACAACTAAGCAATTTACTTTACCTCATTGGAGTCTTGCATCATATTTATCAATTTCTTTACTAGCAACTTATCATGCTAAATAAATACTTCTCGCTATCATACAAAATAAACTCCCACTTGATCATTCGCTTACCTACTGAACCTATAAGAACCATCAATTCATCTGAGTTAGCAGAATGCTAAGAAGGCCCCAAATTTCAAAGGTAGTTTCTCACCTACTTGACAGAAGTAAAACATCAGTACAACTAGCAGCAATGAAATGCAATTCCTCTTTCTATGACTTATAAAAATTGAAGTTGTATTAAGTGTTTCTGTTTTTAAACCAAATCCTTAAGAATTTGTTAAACTGTTTCATTTTTCGCTAACCGCTAGCAGCTACTAAACTGTGATCTAAGACATTTTATGTCATTTTAAAAATTTTAAATTTTTATGAAATTTGGGGTTTATGACATGTGGTATGAGAGCACAAGGTTCAAAGACTAGGCCTTGATCAAGCTCAACTTGCTTATATGGAACAGTGAATTTAAATCATTTTGTTGATGTTGTTTTATTTTAATGTTATTAACAGAGAAATTTGTTTCTAAGTTAACGACATGTATGGAAAGATTGGAGGAATATGTAGGAGAGGAATATCCCTATACTGAACAAGATAATTTACAAAGAGAACCTATACAAGAAGACATAACCACTAATTCCTTGGAACTTTTACAAACACTAAAATAATTAAAATATGAAATGGAATCTGTTAAAAAAGAAAATGAGAGGATTCTGAGAGCTCAGGAGGAGCTGAATCAAATCCTAATAGAAAGATTTCATACTGAGGGAAGGGGTAAAAGAGTTTATTCGGAAGATAAAAGTTACCAACATAAGTTTAAAAAGACTAAAAAGATTAAAAATGAAAGTAGCTCATCTTCTGAAGTATTTGGTGATCAACGTAATTCTTATTATACTAGTGAAAGTAGTGAGGATAACCATCATACTAGGAAAAGAAAATATAAAACTTATGAAGAAATTTTTGGAGAGTTTAAGAAGATCAAGCCACCAAAATTTAATGGAGAAACTGAAAAGGGGGAGGAAGCAGAATCCTGGTTATTTGGGAAGAAGAAGTACTTCCAGATTTATAACTATTCTAACCAATTAAAGGCTAGGATGGCTATTTATAATCTCATAAGGAAAGTTGATATATGGGGGCAAGATTTAAAGAGAGTGAAAGGTATAAGAGAGAAGAACATAAATTGGAGTACATTCAAGAAGTACTTTAAAAAGAAATTGTTATCTAAACAATACTATGAAGAAAGGGCTAAAGAATTCTATGAGCTAAAACTAGGTACAATGACTATGAAAGATTTGAACAGTAAGTTTTTATGTCTGCTTAGGTATGTGCCATACCTTGTGGATAAAAAACCAAAGGTACAACAGTTTCTCAGTTGTTTACCTTATTACAAGGATAGGATTGAGTATGACAATCCAAAAACCCTGGAAGAAGCTATGAGGAAAGCAAATTTCTGTTATGAACAGAATCGAAAAAAAGAGAGTATGGCCAACTGGAAGGCCAAAAGGAATAATAAGTATGATCAAAAGAAGAAAGAGTTTGTGCCTAATCGGAATTCTAAAATAATAATGCCATAAATTTTTCTAATAAGAATTTCTAGGGGAATAAGAATAATTCACAGAACAATCAGAACAATAAAAAAAATGAAGATCCTGCTAATAATCACAGTAATTACACAAAGAAATTTGAACGAAAAGAACCCATAAAGTGTTGGGAATGTAATGTTCCACATTATGCCAAAGTTTGTCCCAATCGAAAAAAGACTGTCAGCAATATCCACACAATACAGGAGGAGATGACTATTGGAGATTTAGCGAGGACTATGCCTAGGATCAATGCAGCTTTGGAGAATCGGCAAGAATACTATCAAAATTCCATGGTGGAAGTAGAAGGTAAGATAAACCAAACACCCATATCTATTTTAATTGATCCAGGATCTAGTTTAAGTTATATTTCTCCTAACTTGGTAGAAAAGTCTAAACTGCCTGTTGAAAAGTTTACAAGTTCTTGGTTAGTTCAGTCAGCTACTGGTGCGAAGAGAAAGGTAACTAGTTTTGTAAAGAATTGTGCAGTAACTATGGATAAATTTGAAACTTTTGTTAAGATTAATGTACTACCTCTAGGTTCATATGACATACTAATTGGTATGGATTGGTTAGAGCAGCATAGGGTGGTCTTAAATTGCTATGATAAAACCTTTACTTGTGTAAATAATGATGGAAAACTAATAAGCATAAAAGGAATCCCTAGGAAAACAACTGTAAGGCAGATATTTGCTCTGCAGCTTAAGAGAGATGTTAGGAAAGGTTCTAAGACTTATGCAGTAATAGTAACCAATGAATAAAATCTAAATAACATAGATAAATTAAAATTGGAAGATATACCAGTTTTAAAGGAGTATGCAGATGTATTTTCGGAAGAAATTCCTGGACTGCCTCCGAAAAGGGAACTAGATTTTACCATTGATTTGGTACGTGGTGTAGTGCCCAGCTCAAATGCCCCTTATCAAATGAATATACTTGAACTTAATGAACTTAAGTCACAGTTAAAAGAACTTATCAACAAGAATTACATTCGACCCAGTGTGTCTCCCTGGGGGCACTTGTCATCTTTATTAAGAAAAAGGACAGAACTCTACGATTATGCATAGATTATCGTCAATTAAATAAGATGACTATTAAAAACATATACTCGTTACCTCGCATAGCTAATCTGTTTGATCAACTACGTGGAGCCACGATATTTTCAAAAATTGATTTATGGTCTGTATATCACCAAGTTAGAATTAAAGACGAAGACATCTTTAAAACAACTTTTAGGACTCGATATGGACATTACGAGTTTTTCGTCATGCCATTCGAGCTTACTAACGCTCCAGTTGTTTTTATGTTTCTAATGAATAATGTAATGCATAAATATCTGGATAAATTTGTGGTCGTGTTTATCGACAACATATTAATTTATTCAAAATATGAAGAACAACATAAATAACATTTAAAAATTGTTTGGCAAGAGTTGTGAGATCATCAACTCTTTGCAAAGTTTAGTAAATGCGACTTCTTTAAAGATAAAATCCAGTACTTAGGTCATGTGGTGACTAAAGAAGGAATTTCGGTGGATCCCAAAAATATAAAGGCAGTCAAATATTGGTCAGTTTTGAAAGACGTGACTGATGTCTGATCATTTATGGGGATTACCGGTTATTACCGGAGGTTCATTGAAGGGTTTTCGAGAATCGCAAATACGATAACCTCTTTGCAAAAAAAGGGAAAGAAATTTGATTGGAATCAGAAGTGCGAGGATAGTTTTAAAAAGTTAAAAACCTTATTAACCAGCGCACCTATTTTAAAGAATAACTGATCCAAATAAAGATTTTATAGTATGTACTGACGCTTGCAATGACGGTTTAGGAAGAGTATTGACTCAAGAAGGACATGTTATTTCTTATGAGTCTAGGAAATTAAAAATTCATGAAAATAATTATGCAACCTATGACTTGGAATTAGGTGTTGTCATACATACTTTAAATATGTGGCGTCACCATTTAATTGAAAGAAAAATTATCTTAATGACGAATAATAAGGGATTAAAATATCTATTAGATCAACCTAAACTGAATGCTAGACAAGCTAGGTGGTTAGCTTTTCTAAGTGAATATGATTTCGAAATTCAACACATTAAAGGGAAAGAAAATAAAGTTGTTCATGCATTAAGTAGAAATGCAAAGCTGAACTTTATAACAGCTATTAGAACTTATACAATAGATTTGGAAGAACAGCTTAAAGCAGGGAAAGAACAAGATGAAAATTACCTAAAGTTACAAGCAAAAGCAAAAGAAAATCCAATAGAAAGTCTAAGTACAGGGTACAGCTTGAATGAAAAAGGATTTTTACTGTATAAAGATAGAATATATGTACCTAAGGTTAAGTTATTAAGTTTAGACGAAATCCATAAAACTTCTTACTCAAGCCATCCAGGTTATCAGAAAACTATAACCATGTTAAGCAAAGAATATTTTTGGCCAAACATGAAGACTGAACTGGCAGAATATATTGCTAGATGCTTTGAATGTTAGCAAGTAAAATCTGAACATCAGCATCCAGCTGGATTACTTTAGACTTTGCCCATTCCTAGTTGGAAATGGGAGATAATTAGTCTTGATTTTGTTACTGGACTGCCTAAAAATCAGAACTTAAAAGATTCCATAATGGTAGTGGTTGACAAATTGAGTAAAGCAGCCCATTTTATACCATTAAAAACTACTTATAAAGCTACAAATACAACTGATATATTTATAAAGCAATTTTTTCGACTGCATGGGATACTGAAGGTCATATTTTTAGACCGAGACCCTAAATTCATAGGTAACTTTTGGAGATCTCTGTTTGAAGGATTAAATACTATGTTAAATTCTAGTACCTCGTTCCATCCTCAAACTGATGGACAAACTAAAAGAGTAAATCAGGTACTGGAATATTTACTAAGAATGTATGTAAAGGATCAACCAGGTAAATGGGAAGATTATTTACACCTGGTAGAATTTTCTTATAATAATAATTATCAAGCTTCAGCTAGATATAGTTCTTTCGAAATTCTATATGGAAGGAAATGTAACACTCCCATCTCTTGGAGTAATTTGGTGGACGTGTTAGTATTAGGACATGAATTATTGAAAGAAATGGAAGAAATTGTAAAGCAGGTACAAGGTAATCTGAAAATTGTGCAAGATCGAAAAAAAAGTCAAGCAGACCTTAAAAGAACTCCAAAAGAGTTCCAGGTATGTGAACATGTTTTCATCAAGGTGAGACCCAAAAAGAGTTCTCTGAGGTTGGGTAGTTGTGCCAAACTAGCACCTCGTTATTGTGGTCCTTTTGAAATACTGTCCAAGATTAGGCAGGTGGCCTATCAGTTAGCATTACCATCAAATTTAAGAGTTCACAATGTTTTTCATATTTCTGTATTAAAGAAATATTTGCATGATGCTACTCATGTTATTAACTGGAATAATGTATAGGTGGAACCGAATTGTATCCTCGAGTGGAGGGAGATCACACTTCGGAACCACACCATTGGTCAAGTGAAGGTGCAATGGAATCATCATAGTCTAGAGGAAGCCACCTAGGAATTGGAAAGTCATATGCGGGATGCATATCCAATTCTATTTCATGGGAACTCTGAGAATGAGGAATAAATAACATCGAGGAAGATGTTATAATTTAAGAGGGTGTGTATGTCACATGCCCCAATTTGCAAAAAAAAAAATTATATTATTTGAGGAACATTGTAACACATATTTCATTAAATTTGGAAATATTCTATTACAAGGACTTCATCCACATTGATTTTTTTTGGAAATCTGTAAATACGTATTCTATTAAATCTAGAAAAATCAACTCAAAGAACTATTCCATTAAATTTGGAATAATTAATCCAATAAACTACTTTCTCAATTAATATTTTTTATTTATTTCAAGTAAAACCTTAGTATTCAACTATTCAAAAGGAAATATTACATCTCAATTAGAACTAGAGGAAATATTACATCTCAATTACAATTAGATGGGTTAGATCTAAAATTTAGAACTTTTGCTAGATTGAGTTCCTTCAAACTGAGGAAAGTCATAGCCTTTGAATCCTACATGATTTATATTAATATTATTTATAGGTTGTATTAGATGTTAAGTTGATTAAATTATTTTATGACATAATATCAACATTGTATTTGTTACTACAGCAATTATAAACATTGTCATAGTAATTATTTTTGTCTTTGTTATGTATGTTGTTTTATTTTTAGAAATTGGCACCACTTGATAATCAAAATGAAAAAATATGTTATGACTTTAAAGTCTAATTTTTATCCTTGTAATGATTAAAGTAAATTATGAATTAAAATAGCAACATAATTTTTTATTATTGTTGTTGGCAGTGGTAGTGTATTAGAAACTAAGTTGATGAAT
>LPNX010243775.1:0-11731 GCA_001517045.1 Pseudotsuga menziesii
ACACCGTCGTAGCTCTGCCCTGTCCTTTTTCCGCTAAACTTCTCTCTTTCCGCCAAAATTAGCAGCTTCTTCTGTAGCTGCGGGATCCTGCTCCAACACCAGCTCCATAGCTTCCATTCTAGCATGCATAGCCCTCATTTGTTCCATCAATTTGACATTTGCAACAAGTCTACCTCTACGACATGCTCTACCTCCTCTCATTTGCATTGCCATTTTCTTGTTTTCTTTTATTTGACATGTCTGCATAATGAATGTATCAACAGAAATCTAGTAAATTCATAAAAGGTAAGCATGCATCAATGACAACAACACAATGTTGCTTCACTTTATTTCCTTTTCTTTATCTAACCATAATGCTACCCCTATCAACCCTGCTTCTAGGTATAACTTTGAGCTAGTGAAAGCTTTTCAATACATTTAAATCCTGCACTTAATGGACATAATGCCCACAAGTATTGCATTATGCATGCAAGAGTAAGATAAAATGCATGCAGTTAGTTAAACAGGCCCACAGGGTAATAGATAAATGCTCGATGAACCCTAAAATGCCTGAAATAGAACATATTGTATCTAATTTCTTTCTGCATTTTACTTCATCTATTGTTATGGCTGCCTGCGGGCATTTTTCAACTTTTTGTGCATTTTTGCTGGCATTTGTCTGGACATACATTCATATGTTTGAGGCATGCGGGCATTTTATAAGGTAGTGCGGGCATTTTATCAGTCCAACGGGCATTTTCAAACTAGTTGCGGGTATTTCTCCAAATCAACTGCTTATCCAATTTAGAAAATTGATTTAAATGTATTTTGCAACTTAAATATATTTACTTGCATATTGAGTGTATGTAAGTGAATATGCAAATCACCTCCTACGTCCTCATAACTGGAACACTCTAAACAATAAAGGTTTCAATGCAACATAATTAGGAAACTTATTAAGAGGATGACTACCCCCTCCCCCCCAAGAAAAAGACTTGAGCTCTCCGACTTGCTCTTGTGCCTCTTGTAATCTTTATGTAACCTATATGGGTCCTTTGAATGAACTATAAGGAAAAATAGTATTTGTACTTGTGCTAGAATTTGACTATATCTATCTGATTTATTTGGACTCTATGGATCAATATTTGGGGCAGTAAGCTTCTCTACCTCATCAATGTCTATTGGAGACCCCTGAGGCTTAGGGACCTTGCATCCTGATCAAATTTGACATCTTGACATACACATATATTCTGTAGGGATAGAATATAAACTTTGGAGGCCTTAGAAGTCGTGTCATATCCCACATAAATTTCATTCAAACTAGAGGGTTCGAGCCTGGACAATGTTTAAAAGGGTAATGACGAAACCCCATCCTCATCTCTTGGTACCATACTGGTCATATAGGATGGGTTCAATTTTGGACTTGCTATGCTTACTGGTACCTTAAAAGGCATATGATACATCATATACATCCATCAATAGGCCATTCAAGGCATGGATATCCTGCACATGAATTGGATAAACCATGTCTAGCCACAAGGTGTTCCCATGCACTCAACTAATAAGGAACTTGGTGCATCTAGTAGTTTCCCCAGTGGTGCCAAATACTAGTAGGTCAAGTAGATATCATTGTGAGAGAGACCACATTTCACAAGGGGTGCACCACCAAATAAGAGAGACACTAGTCTTTAGCAAGTGTGCATAGTGTAGATCTTCCATGTAGGTCTATATAAGTGTCCATGTAGGCTCCACACAAGTCTCATAATTAATGTTGGTGGGTAACATATGGAGGTTTGCAAGTTGTTTGAGACTAGTTATTTTACACTAGTATTGGCAAAAAAGATTGTACTTCAAATCTAGGCATACCTTTAGGCTCTTACAATGATGTTGGTAGGCAACGAGTATTAGAGACTAAATTTCCTCCTTGAAACTGATGTCCTCCTCGAAATTGTATAGGATAGAATATATATTTCAAGCACATAGCTTATTACTTATTAGTATAGGATTTATTTAATTCTTGAGAAATATTATTAGGAAGAAAAATGAGAAAATGGTACACATGCATCCTCAAAGGATTGAGAAACATCCATCCAACTCAAATCTCCTACTTTCAAATGCATCCTTCTATCATATCTTACCTCCATTTTCCTACCTCATAAAACTTAACAAGTGCAATATTTCAGCTCTATGTTATGCTACCTCAAAATATGAAGTTTGAACCATTCCCATCCTAGAAGAAATGCCATTATCATGCCCAACAGTCAATAAATTAAGTTTGAACACTTGATATTTCGTTAGATGGGATAGATTCAGAATGTCTGATAAGGGTAGCATCTCCATTGGATGGTATCAAAGGAATATACACTATGCTCCAAGGTATGAATCGACCCTCACAAAATCACTTTTTATCTATGGATTTATGATTGATCTGACATGTACAAGAAGTTACCATAGGCTGCCTTAGTTTCCTAGATTTGGATATGCCTCTGTTTTATTGTTAATTCAAGGAGTTTTAATGGTTGTTGCTGCTCAGAAATTATCCCAATGTGCCCAAAACTTTCACACACTGCTGCATGGGTGCTCGAGATTGGAAATCAATCCTCAAATTGAACCCAAAGTTATGAATTAGGCTTATTACTGTTGAAATTAATCCAGATTTAAAAATGATGTTCTTCATTGTTGATTAGATACACAATCATGGAGAATTAAGGTTGCTTTCACACCCAAGTTTTCCTAGAATTGAGGGATCAGAATTATTGCTGCTATTTCACACACATGGGGATGCTAAGATTTGAGAAATCAATGCCTAGAATGCTGTTGCAAGTTTCTTTTATGCCCAGAAAGCTTCTAGAGGTTTCTTTTGATTCTATGTTCCGACAGTTTGTTTTGATAACTAATGTCGCAACAATATCAAATGTTGAGCTAAGGATTTATGGATTTGGATTTCCAAATTATAACAACAGTTACAAGATCCCTAACGCGCATTCTACCTCCACCATGAGACATTTCCCTAGTGTTCCGTGGTGATAGTTTAGGCACTAGGGTACAAACTCACTAAATATGGAAGTTATGAGTGCACCGAAGCAAGTGATGAGAGAGTAGAATTGTTTAGGATTTGTTTTAGTCACTTTTTTGGCATGGGGAGAGGCCCTCTAGGTTAATTCTTTGAAAGAGTCACCCTCCTATGGTATCCTACATCAAGACTAAAATATAAGCAACAAACCCATTGTCGATGAAAGCCAAAGAACCCTAAATAGTAAATTCATAACAACATTGAAGGGAAACACCTAAGAAACACTTTGAGGCAGTTTCTAGTAGTTAACCTCAGTCATATCAGTAGACCTGTAGCAAGGATTCATGGCTAAATGATGCACGAGAATAGGCTCAAATGATGAAGTCACTTATGACTTCGCGAAGTTTAGTGGAATCTTCTAGAAGAGAGTTGGGTCTCTTGTAATTTTCTGTTTTTTTTTAAATAGATGATTGAATAAGTGGAGAAGGACTCTCGATCCTTTCCAATGTAATAGATAGGTTTTGTTTTGAAAGATAGATAGGCATCTTGTATTTATATTTTTGGGCCACTTTGGGGTTAAATTTATAGTTGGTATCTCAGCTGGTTTGGTAGGGTTGGTAAGGTGAATTAGGGCTAGTTACTATTTAATCAATGGTTAAAACGAGTAACGGGTAAAATGTTGATACTATAAGTACCCAGGTGAAAATTGGTGGTGGTCAGAGAATTTTGGTCACTGGTATTTGCTGGACATGTAAACAAGTTCAGGCATCACTCTTCTTTTCAGATAGTCAGGATAACATTATAAATCTAATTTTCCCTTTTAATGGATTTAGATTTAAAAATTTAGGACACTTGGAACTTTTGGGTTGGTGCTCTTTAAATTACATTGAATAAGGTATGGGCCCCATATAACACATGTTCATTGTGGAGGGATTGGCGTACAATCCATGTTGTCAACCATCTTTTGGTGTGGCTATCTTTTGGATAAGTAGTTTCGGGCAGAAACTAGGGTGCTTTCCATGAGCGATAACTCCCTGTCGACTCAACAGTATCACAAAAGTATTTTTTGAGGACTTATCAATAAATCTCACCACGTGTCCTCAGCGGCTTCGAGTAAAAATCCTTTTTGGAGTGAAACATTCATCATTAAGTTATTTTGGAAGGCCAAAAGCTCTTCAAAACTATTAGTACTTACATTAGCTCTAGCAGGGATAGTTGTTTGCTCTGAAAACTTTTGAGAACTGTAGATTAGTGTCCTCTATGGGGATATGGAGTCATCTCTCATTAGACAATTTCAGCTTCGGTTATTTTTAGTTTGCAAAATTATTTATAGACATGGAAACATAAAATTAAAATTAAAAATTTTGAATGACTTCAAATGAAAATAAAAGTAGAATTCAACAACTCATATTCTACTATGTACATCATCTTTTTATGATGCTTTTTAGGAAGTTCAATACAAGAAGAAACATTTGAGGAGTCTCCCATTCATAGTAGCCTCCAATATTTCACCATTTAGCTCTACAAGAATGAAAGTATTGTCGTCTTGTACAACTGAGATGAGATAGGGACCCATCCAAAGATTATCAAACTTTCCATGTTTGCCTTTATTTTCTCTTTTAGCATCCCACTTGAGAACCAAGTATCCTAGCTATAAATCCCTTGCTATGGCCTTCTTATCAAGATTATTTTTCCTTTTCTTCTGATGCACTAGCAATTTCAAACTGACTTGTTCCCTTTCTTGTTGCACTTCTATCAATTCATACATCCTCCTGACCAAATCATTTGACTCCGTTTCATTTTGGATCAATTTGAGCACAAGTATTTTCAATTCGATGGGAAGATCCACTTCTTTTCCATAAACCAATTGAAAAGGAGAGGTTCTAATGGATATTTTAACACTTATTCTATCATCCCAGAGAGCATACCTCAAATTTACATCCCAAGTTTTGTTTGTTTACTGACAACATCTTCTTTATTATCCCAAGTAGGAATTTGTTTGATGATTCAACCAATACATTTCCCCGTGGATACTATGGGGTGGAATGAACTATATTCGTATGAACATATTGATGATTTTATTGTGCATGATTTTATTTCATTGATATTATGTAAAACGAATCATGAAAATGTTTTTTCAATAAAATATGTGTAGGTGGAATAAGATTCCTTTAATGTGATAGTATGATATTGTTCCATATAAATTTTCCTATGGATACCGCACACATTGAATTGTCGTATATCATGGTCAGATGGAGGCCATATGAGTATGTTAAATCATTGGGTGGAGGTCTCTCGGTACAAAGAAAGAACATGTGTGCAAGTGGTGAAATACAGTGTATGTCACGATATATTTTCACAGTGTACAGTATTTGTGGATGTGTGATATTATATTCATTTTTACGATATTGCTAGGAAAATGAATATTGTACACCGAGAGAAATATCGCCACATACACTGAGAATAACTCAAGAAGCTTGGATAGCTTGGAGGCAGTATATTGATCCAGGGAAAATCTTGGAAATACTTGTTCTTTGAGCAGAAGCAATAGTGTATGGGTTCATACTCTGTTAAGATCAATTTTATTTCATGTTCAAGATCTGGAAGTTTTAAATGTTTATTAATATTTTAAAGTTTATTATTACTTTAATGTTTATTATTTCTTTTTGGGTGGTTTCTTTTTGTTTTTAGGAATTTTGTTTTTGGGAGCTATGAGTATTAAAACAATTAATATACCTATATTTGTGCTTTTTTACAATTTATATGTGAAATGTTTGTTCACTTTGTTGCATAGCTTATTTTTGAATGTGTGACATCTTCCCAGGACTATGGTTATCCTCAAGGGGTTGGCCACACCTTGCTGAGTTAAGCTAAGGAAGATGAGATGACCACATGAGCTTCCTTATCTAGTGATGATGATTATGAGCTTCCACTCTTTGCATCAGACACATGATATGTATGAACACATATAGTTGAGAAGGTCGGGTAACCTACCCTCACGTTGACTTAATGTCCAAACTGTCTTTTCCTTTTTTCCATGTCATCATCCTTTGTGATCAACCTTTATATTACTTTTTGCAATGTCATCAACATCAATTTTCCTTTATTGTTGTACCTGTCATCTCCATCCAAGTGGTCGTACAATATAGTTGAAGAATATCTTTATAAGTCGAGGATTCCCATAACAGCTTTACTTTAGCTGTACCTTTCAAGTGTTTAACTTTATCATTAAAATGCCCGTGACATCTAAGGACATGCTCGCATAATGAATGTATCAACAATCATCTAGTAAATTTAGAAAAGGTAAGCATGCATCAATGACAACATCACAATGCTGATTCACTTTATTTGCTTTTATTTATCTAACCATACTGCTCCACCTATCAATATGTAGACTAATTTCTCCCCCTAAAACCTTGTTGGTCTGTTCATCTCAAGATATTTATTTTTGCATTTTATTTCATCTAATTTATGTAAACATATTGTAGCTAGTTTACTTCTCCATTTTACTTCATCTATTTCTATGGCTTCCTGCTGGCATTTTTCAACCTTTTTGTGCATATTTGCGGGCATTTGTCTGGACCTGTGTGCATATGTTTGATGCATGTGGGCATTTTATAAGGTAGTGCGAGCATTTTATCAGTCCAACGGGCATTTTCAAACTAGCTGTAGGGCATTTCTGAACAGGTTGCTGACATTTTTCCAAATCATCTTGTTGCAGCTGCAACACTTTCCCAAATTTCTAAAAATTTGGGACCTCCTTTTAATTTTGTCTTGCTTAACTTGGTTGGGATTGCTTGATTTTACTGCAATTTTGGATTTTTGAGGATGATTGTTCAATGAATATCTTTATGTTGATGCTGCCTTTTATGACTTACAGTGATTTCTTACCCCGCTGTCGGAACTTATTGAAACTATGAATCGGAACCACAGTTAACTACGCATCCACCGTTGCGGAGGTGCAGTTGAATGAAGATCTGATCCAAAGTATTACTTTCCACCGATGTGCTTTCTTTTTATTTTTCGGTGTCCTTGTTTGAAAACCGTCGAAACTCTAGTGCTTTGCAGTACCGCTGTTTCGGATCATAGATTGCGAGCACCATGACGGATGTTTCGATTTTTTCTAATTCCCGTCAGTTTCGTTTCACAGGGCCTTAGTCTATTTCGCTCCGTCGTTGCGGCCCTAGAGTGGACTAATCTTCCGCTTTAGTTTTCCCTTTGGCCGATGTTTGATTCTTTGCCGATGTTTCGCTTAAGTTTGATTCTATTTCCTCTTCGATTGTGGCTGGTCTACGAAACTCTTTGTCTTTACAGCTTCCGCTGTTGCAGTGTTCCAACAACTTATGGTACGAGGTTTTAGTCTAGTTGAGCTCCGATGCGCAGTTAATTTTTTCTCACCGATGTTTCGCTTTGCATTACGAAACTCGCAGTTGTTTCATCTTCCACCCTTGCGCCGCATTAGCGCACTTGATCACCGATCCCTTAGTTACTCCGCCGCTCGATTGTCGTGTTTTTCCCGCCGAATGTTTTTTACTGTGAGATATATATATTGGGGGATTTTGGGCATTTTTCTATTATTTTACTTGCGAACCCGTGCCTGCGCTGTCATTGTCGTTTCAAACTGGGCGTTGTACTTGCTGTCGGTTGCTCATTCGTAGGTGGCGTCGCCCTGGAAGCTTTTAGATTCTTCTTGTCAGCTGCACAGCTCCTTGCCAGGCAGGCCAATCATTTGATTCTACCCCTTCATTTGAGTTTTGAACTAGGGTTTTCGTCCTTGGTTAAGTTTTCCCTTCGTGGTTAATGGACACCTAGGTTTATGGTTTTTCAGTTTATATCTAGTTCATTTCGACAGTATGTCCGTCTGAAGGGGGGTTTTTGTTTTCCTGATGATTATTGCGGTGCCGTTATGAATTTTCAAACCTTACCCGACTGTTTGGGAAACAGGTGCAGACAAGCGTTACGCTGTCTGCACCGATTTTCTCCAGTTTGCGTATGGCCGTCTGGGGGGGGGAGGTTTTCCTTTCTTTTGCAGTAGGTAGGTGTTTTTTCCCTGGTTTGGTTCAAAATTCTGAAGGTTTTTGTCTTTCTGGTGATTTGGTCGCCCACGTGTTTGAGACTAGGGTTGTGATTTTTGAGGTTGCGCCTCATTTGGATGGGATTGGCGATAGGACGTTTTATTCTGGAATCAATAGCGCTGAGGATGTAGTTTTTATGAGACTATTTTCTTTGCCAGGAGAAATTCTACATTGTTAGCGAAGCCATGATGTTATTGGTTGATCAAGCTAATTTTTAGTCATGGGCAGAATCTAGGATCTTTTTTTTTGCAGATCCATCTTGTGCAAGAGTATTTGGTAGTTAGATCTGGTTCTGTATTTTACATAGATTCCATCATGAATAACATGGCCGAGGTAAATGCTTATGTAGTTTTGTCTTCGTTCCTTGAATATTGGTTGAATGGCTCAATAGGACCTAAAAGATTTTTGTTGTATGACAGGGCGATTTTTCCGAGTACGAGATGTCAAAAAGGCAGAAAAAGAAAGCCCCTGTAGTGGATGAGGAACCTGAGGTAGAAGTTATCACAACGACTGAGTATATTTACAAAGACACCAGATGCAACAGAGGAGTGGAACCTGAATACAAGTGGGGCGAAATTTACAGACTGATATCACACCATGAAGTACCTAACATTGGTTTTGAAGAAGAAACGATATATGCTAATATTGAAAGATCTGCTTTGATGAAGATTGCTACCAGGCTTGAGCTTTTCCCATTCTCAGAAGTAATTGGATGGATTCTGCCTAGGGCAGACGTGACTACCATGATTCTCGCCAACACTGACAAACAGGTCTATGCTGCTTACAGCCCTGGTTATGTATCATTATCCTACCACTTACTAGAAGCCCAGGTTTACCTAACTGAGGATTGGCTAAAGGAGATTAATCTTGACCTGGATGAAACATTGAAAAGAATGTTGGTACCTGGTAAGAGTTTTCGAACCAGACCAACAGGGGAATACGACACAGCTACCTTAAGAACCCTTTATAGGTTCATTGCTTTAATGCTGAACATAATCTTTGGGAGAGCCCACGGCAAAAGTTTTAAGATGGGGTGGGTTCCTATCATCTTCTGTGTGGCCACCCAAGGGACTGTGTTCAACTGGGCGAACATTGTGTCAAACAGTCTCTCAGCTTGCATTGCTTCTGCCCTAGGAGGGGTATCCCAGAAAAAATCTGAGTTCTACATGAGCTCCATATTGATTGATTGCATACTATGCACCCAGTCATTCCCAAACCTAAGGTGTATTTGGGATAGAGACAAAACACCGGTATACACAGCCCACAATACATTATGGGCACATAAGTACTACACTCATTACATAGAAGTGTCTGAGCACTTTATTATGCCTTTGTATAAAATGATTTTCTTGAAAGAATGCAATTGTATGTCTGAAGAAGCATTGAAGGTCATTGAGGAGTATGCTGATTACTACTTAACTGAGGACGAGATGTATATTAGAAGGTATGGCTACTCCAGGGCACCTTCACTGCTTCCCAAATATGCCACTGATTATGTGGTACACAAGGAGGCAGTCAGGTAGGTTTTCTTGGATGGCATAGGGAGTTTTTTTGTTTGAGCACAAGAAGGCGACTTGTCCTCCCATACCGTTCAGATTGGGAAGTTATAAGTTTTCAAGAGTTAAAAAGGTTGATGAATTTGTAGAGGAACTGGAGAAATTTCATTTTGGAGAAATAAACTTCCATAGGAATGATTCTCGGAATAAAGTCACAGAACACTTCAAGGAAGCCAATGTGCATTTTGAATATACACGCCATTGGGATAAGGATGAATCAATTTTTCGAAATGCAGAAAACATGACTGCATTAAAAAGAAGATTCAAAAAGAAGATCACTACTAAATTTGGGAAAGGCCAAGCTGAACATAAGAAAGCATATGAAGAGGAGGCTAGGAAAAGAGAAGAAGATGCTAGGAGACTAGCAAAGGAGGCCGAAAGTTGGCTTAGAAGTGAGGAAGAAGAAAAGAAGAAAGCTGAACAAGAAGCAGCTAAGAGTGCAGAGGAAGCTGCCAGGAGGGAGGAAGAAGAAAGGAAAAAGGAAGAGGATGAGGAACTCAGGAAATAGGACGCTGAAAGAATAAAACTGACAGGGTCCATGACAAAGCAACAAACTTCCGACCCTGCAGACACTCAAGTTCAAGATCTGGGTAATCCTGATTCTCAAAACCCTAATGCAATTGCTAGCAGCACCTTAGGACAGGTTGTTGTTTCTAGCCTAAGACTGATACCTTTCAAACAAAATAAAGGGGAAGAAGTTCCAGACTTGAATACCATTTTTTACAACAAGGAAAAGAAAAGAATTGTGAAGAGGACCGAGAGGAAAGTTGAAACTGGGGGGCAGTCAGGGAAGATGATAAATGATAAAACCTTGGTACATGGAACGGACAAGGACCCGAGATTCACTATCCGAGCTGGAGCAGCATAGATCCATGCCTCTGAGGATAATATGGATCGCATAATGACTGACCTTGATCAATCAAGGAAAATTGCTGCCCAACTGAAAGATACACTGCGAAGGGAGAGAGCGAAAAGCAACAAATTGAAAAGAAAGTTTGAAGACATGCAAAATGAACTAAAGTCTTCAAAGGAAGAGCTTTAGTCCCTCCAAGTAGACAAGACGTCTTTGGAATATGCCCAGGAAAGCTTAGCAAAATTGCAGCTGGAATATCAGGAGATAATGACAGAAAAGGATGAGCTGAAAACAACATATGAAAGTCTTCATGCAGAAAGAGACCAGCTGCAAAGTAAGATTGGGGAGTTGGAATTACAAAAGGCTACTTTGGAGGAGTCAGAGAAACAATCTCAGGTGAAAGTAGCAGAGTTTAAAGAACAAATTGCTTCATTAGCAACATCTTTGGAAGAAGCCAGGGAACATCAAACCAACATTCAACCTTTCAAAGAACACGTTTTAACACAAAGAAGCAATATGCATAGGCTGCAGGTATCCATAGAAGAAGAGAGGTGCAAGGTTTTGCAGGTAGATAATAGATTAGAAGAAATTTTGGAGACTTCTTCATATTTCGTAAACAGATCTCAGGACATTTTAGAAGTCCTGACGGGAAGAATAGAGAGATTGGAGGCCAATGAGGAGATCCCTGCAGACTTACGAGCAAAGGATCAACAAGGCTTAAAACAAGACTATGACTTGTTAGAGTTTTCCATAAACACAGCTGAAGAATTTAAGAAGGCTATAAAGAAAATAAAGGGAGCTTGCACTGAGTTTTGTAGGAGACTGTTGATCACTTACAACTGATGTCAAGTGGCTACTGAGCGGAGAATACACGCGTTTCCAGACCACGACCTGTTCATAGAGATGTTGCAGAACAGATATCAAGAAGATGAACAAAGAATTCAACAAGTCAAGGCCCTGGACGAGCAAATCTTAAATAATGACGTAGCTCATTCATCGGTCAACATGCAGTTACTGGAAGATCAACTACGCTTAAGTTCAGCCAGGACTGAAGTAACTAGAAATCAGGCAGCGAAGTTTGAAATTGATATTCGTTTTCTCGAGCCTTCTGAGTTCGAGAACATTGCATTAGAGGCCTTAGCATGAAAGAAGTTCCTGAACAATCAAGCAAGGCCCTCCACTTAAGTGCTTTATTAGTTTGTTTAAATGTAATATATTGTAAATTGTATAAGCACTAAATATGAGAAAATTGTGG